>JAPWLS010002196.1:0-11441 GCA_028551675.1 Tineola bisselliella
AATTTGTTAATAAAACTTTTGTTTTAAATAGTGTTTAAATTAAACCTATAGAAAGTGAAACAAAGTTTCATTTGAATCAATACGCGCCTTTCACGATCGTTTTAAATTGAAAACACTTTTATGAAACCCTTTCTCCAACGATAACTAATTTTCATATTCTTATTTTCATATTATACTTCAGAATAATAAAACTAAAATAAACAAATTTAATGTATTAATAAAATTTAATCAATTTCTTCCTCTTCAAAAAAAAAAGCTATAAATAAATATAATTGCGTGGATTCATGCAAATAATTATTTTTACAATTTCTCCTCGAGATCGTTTTCAATCATATACCGATTTTTTTTAGAAATTGTATGTTATGTAAACAAACTGACCTACTGCTATTATTTATGGTATAATGACAGATCTAGGGATGGGCATATATAAAAGTGACCGATTGATCAATTGATCAAAAGTAAAATAAAATAAAACGTATTTTGATATTAATTCTCTTTATTCGATTCGTCACAATTAGAGTAACTCTAAGATTCACTAGTATCAAAATTCGTAATGTGTAAAAATAAGTCGTCGTAAAATAGTAACCAATAAGCAGAACAAAGATGAAGAAAGTACGCGCACACGCCATGAAAGACAATGAACGAGTGAGATTTGCGTGGTTGCGATGGTCAGTGTTGTCTATTATGCCTTTTTGTCAGATCCACATTTACGATTTTTGTGATTTCTTTTATTAAATGTTTAAAAAAATGCACTGGTAATAACACAAAAATAATTATAATTTATAATAATTTACATTTAAACTATTTCTTATCATTGTAACAATTTCTAATATTTGCCACGATCATTCATTATTCTACATTAGTACACATCACTATTGTTTCCATAGACTAACCCAGTTAGAGAAAAAAAAAGTTTGACAGATTTGTAATTTTTCGGATGGTTATTTTTGTAGTTAATTATTTATAGTGAATTATATCGTTTTATTTGTAATATTTATAGAATATCGAAAGAAAAAACTTTGAAATATTGTCTTAGTTTATCAGATTTTTTAAAGTGTTCGTTATAATGCCTGTTTTTTGTCCACAAAGATTTGTTTACACAACATGGAAGTTCTAAAAAAAAGTTCTATACATACATACATACATACATATGTATACATATATGGCTTGTTCGCCTTTTTAAACGAATAACTTTTATGTAATTTAACTTTGGAATTATGTAATTAATATTGGATTTATCTGGTTTATTTTCATCCAACATTTTCCAAAACTCCGAATCGTATTCTAATAATAAATAATAAACGTTGATATATTCTAAGACATCAATAATTAAATTATTTATTGTCCTTGTTTACTATTTACTATTTTTGCTTATTTCCTTAATTTTAACCGTTTGCGCTTCATTTGTTTCACTATTAGAAAATATGTTTATTTATTTATTTGGTTCACAAAAGCCAAGAAGTTAGCCACAAAATACCCAAAACCCATATTGATCACAATTTGTAGAATCATTTTAGATCAGCTTTGAATCAAAATCGTCTTTTCTAACAAGCATATATTATATCAATATACCTATTCGAAGTATAACGGAATATAACTTGGTCGATGCCATTTGGAAAATGAGTGTAAATGTTTTTACACAATTCTAACCAATTTCTTAAAGCCAATTCACTTTTCTTGCTATTATTATTATCATTTAAATCATTTCCTCGAGTCATATTTTAAAATTATTCACGTAAACAACTCCAACTTTATGCAAAATAATACTTTAGTAAGTAAATATACTCATCAAAACAAAATAGGACCCACCCTGATTTCTATTCGAATTTTGTTTATACTCCGCTCATATTTGTTGGTGATTATATTCTACAAGTATTTAAATATAAAGTAGGTATATTTGTGAACCCTTATTGGCATTTCAAACGATAACATCAACAGTATTCTTAAGTGGGTAGAGAGAAAAAACATAGAATGCTTAAAATCACCGTTTGCACAATTTCTAATCACTTGTGTTCTCAGTCAGTTAGTAGCGTTGTAGTTGTAGGCCATATTGTTCTATATGGTTCTCGGCGTCATACGAACATGGAAATCGCTACTAGAGCTGTTACTTTTCTGTAAGGGGGAGAGTCTCAGAGGGCCGTTGCTTCACGTGTTGGTGTATCGTGGAGAGCCATCCAGAACTTCTGGGATTACTACCAGGAGACAAGTAGTGTATCCAGGAGGTGTAGATCAGGTAGAATTGGAGCCACAACCGCACATCCAATTAACTGCGCATCGGGACTCTACAATTACTGCCCCTACCTTACGAACCCGACTGCAGCAATCTACTGGTACTAGATCACACTATTCGTAACCGACTCCACGAAGATGGACAATGATCCAGAATGTGTCTTATTACTTACTCGAACTGACTGGAGCTCATCATGCAGCTCGTTTAAGATTTGCACGTGAGCATAGAAATTGAATAATCGACAACTGGAGAGCTCTGCTTTTACCGACGAGCGTAAGGTCTAAGTACCTATGTCAAACTCCTTTAAAAACAAAAATTTCAAAAAGTCGTACATATTAAAGTTACAGTAAAAAACAGGGTGGGCCCTATTTTGTTTTGAGTAGTATATAACATATCAAATGAGAATTACCTATTTATTTTAAACATGTAGCTTGGGTACTTTGTTAACATACAAAATTTTCTATGTTATGAGTACCTACGTAACTTTTAATGAGTTTCATTCCTCTGATATATTCTGGAAAAGACTGATATTATAACAGCTTATTATAAATTTGAAAAGGACTTTGTGCTTATTTATTTTTACATGTATTTTAAGCAATTAACCATATTAAAAATTAAAATTAGTACGCGACACGTGAAAAAATACACGTAATACATTTTTGCATATCATATTAGTTAATAGAATTTTTAAAACACCTACAACGTTTTCAGTGAAAAACTCTACGTCAGTCTACATGCTATTTGTACAGCGCTTTGACATATTTAAGAGTGAGGTGACACATATCGAATTATTATCTAAAAAATGTATAATTTTATAGCTTGAATAAATGTCCTCTTAATAAAATCCGTCTTCTTGCACCATTCTGGTTTTCGCAAAATTTATGTTGCTTGCATCAAATTTAATTCGTTTAATTGTCGTATTATTAAAGTGATTATTATATATTATACATTTATCTAATATGCTTCTTAAAGTATAAATTCTTAAACATTTGTCTTTGTTATTTATAAAAGTTGTTTATTGAAAAGATTGTGTCCGTTTAAATGGAGTTATTCATCAAAAATCATATGAATATTTTCTCGACAAATATAACATGTACAATTATTATTCCTATTTTTAGAACTAAAAGGTTATGTATGACTTTATTGTTTGGAGTAAACAATTTATATTATTACCTATAGATATTGCTTGTCGGGCTTATTTTAGGGTATCCTAAAATAGGTCTTTAAAATAGTATTAAACACATATATGTTGAATTGTAGGTTTTTAATTATTAAATTCAATATGCTATAGAAGACGCTGAAATATTATTGTTGTATTCCCTTAGTCAGTAGCGAGCGTATTCTGTAAATATAAACATACCTGTAAAGATGTACGTACCGTGGTCCCCTTCAAGACCTACGACACCTTTAGCCGCCGCCGAAGAGGGGGGAGTCTAACCCCTCTATTATAAAATATAAATTAATAGTGGACTGTATATGTTTGGGGTATGATGGGTGGCCAACAGTAAAAAGGGATAGTAGTACGTACCTCTTTCAGCTGCATCCACCACTCCCCAAAGGTGTGTGTGCAGTTAATGCTTCCGATGCTCCGTAGAATTGTCCGCTGTCGCTAAAGTACTCACAATATAAAGTTCATGTACATATGTACCACAATGTAACCGATCAAAGTCATATATAACAATATAGTCCCGAATTCCGCATAATAATAACCGATGCAATAGCGACATCCGACCCCAACCGCCGATTTGTACACACACACACACAACCGACGTGCGCTCGCGATGCTGCCCGAGCGCACCCGCTGAAGCGTCCGCTCCAGCCGCCGCCGACCGAGGGAATCACACCCTGGAGACGTGCGCTCGCGCCGCCGTCCAAGGCAATACCACCACCCAATTTAAGTTGGCCACAACATCCCCCGCCCCAACCAAGGCTTGCCTTGGTTCCTAACCGATATTGGGAAACCGACACAACTTTGAGACTGGCCTTGTAAGGGTTCCAGTCTCTGTTCGAACCATAGCAACCCGAACTACTTGATCCGAACCTGGCAATAATTTAACAATCCGACCGCGTTTCCACTGCAAAGGTGGCAAATTATCCTCTTTAATTAAGACTAAATCATCTATTTTGGGAGGATCCGTTTTAGAGTTCCACTTGACTCTTTGTTGTAATGTATGGAGATACTCTTGTCTCCACCGATGCCAAAAATGTTGTGAAAGTTTTTGAAGTTGTTCAAACCGAGACAACTTATGTATTTTAACATCCGAAAAGGGATATTCTGGCAACGCAACTAGTGGTTGACCGATGATGAAATGACCCGGCGTCAATACATCATAATCATTAGCATCTGAATTCAACGGACATAATGGCCGTGAATTCATAACCGCTTCTACCCGAGTAAAAAAATGTGTACAATTCCTCAAAAGTAAACCGATGTTCTCCGAGAACGCGCCGCATGTGCGTTTTAGCCGATTTTACCGCCGCTTCAAATAGGCCGCCCATATTAGGACTTGCCGGTGGATTAAATAATCAAATTAACGTAATATTTTTATTCGTACTAACCTAATACAACAAAAAATAAATAAACTAATAAGTCGTATTTAATAATTTATAAAAAACCCAAAGAACTTACAAAGCTACACAAAGCACGTAAAATTTGTACCGCAATCCGTTTAGACCGCATGTCGTATTCGCATTCAATATCCGAAGGATCTTTAAACTTAATCTGAGGTGGCTCCTCCGCTCGCCAAAACCTCTCAACCGCATCAATGAGTTTAACACCGCATTATTTATTTACCTCATTATCCGTCAACTCATTATGCAATAAATTAGAAGGACCGAAAACAGCATAATTAAAAATAGTATAGCTATCAAATTTAATTTTATATCTAATATTTCACCAAGTACATTGCGATAAATAATTAGAAGGTGATTTCAATATTACAGCCGAAACCGTCAATAAAACATTATAGCGTTCGATTTTAAATTGTAGTACCGTAAAATATAAATTAGACTCCAATAGACAATTGTGAACCGAGATCTAACAAAGCCCGCGCTTTTATAAAATCACCATGCAATGTTTTAACCTTAACAATAACCGTAGGCAGAATAACATTACCTAAAAACCGAGGTATAGAAGCGACACTTGACTGTAATTGCTATTTATTATTACGTGCGCGTGCACCCTGCTGGGATGACGTCACGCTACCCGACCGCTTATCGCCTGGTGGCGTTGTATGCACCGAGCGCCTACCAGCGATTTTTTGTATACCCGACTTAAGTGGTAACCCACTACGCCAATCATAAACCGTATTTGTTCGCCGTTGTTTATTATTGTTAGAAAACCGTTTATTATTCTTGAAAGATTTATTGTTACCCGAAACCGAATGTGGGTATTGATTATAAGATTTATTTTTAAAACAAATTAAAATGTTCTTATTAATATCCGCTTTATTAACAATAGAAGTTATGTTACCTTTATTACCTTCTCTACCTGAAGTAACCGTATGCACATCCCTAGTGCGCCTAGTCTTATCCGACTGTGCTAAATTGCCAAAATCCGAATTAGCCGAAGTGTCTAATAAGCGACACTCAATTTGCAAAAAATCCATTAATTCCGCAAAAGTAGGAAGTTTATTATTATTTCCGCCGTATTTCTGCTCAAAACGAGACTTTATATCCGAAGGTAACTTAGTTAAAGCAATGTGCAATAACATATAACTCCATTCATCTATATTAAAACCCAAATTCTTCAATGCCCGCGAAGACTCTAACAAAGGATTTAATATTTTATTTCTTAATCCGAAAGCTTGCTTTAATACCGGCAAATGCAAAATACGTGAGATATGTGAATCCGCTAACAATCTAATGTTTTCATACCTACTACGTAATATTTCCAATCCGCAATCTAAAGATTCATCCGTCATAGGCAAATGCTTAATAAGCGACCGAGCCTCCTTATCAACGTGAGAGTATAAGTAATGAAATTTCTCCGTTTTTGAAATATCATTCCTATTTAAAACCAAAGACGTAAACAAGCTGTTAAAACTAGACCAACAAAAAATGTCACCGTCATAAATGGGTAAGTTGATACTCGGCAATCGAGTAGTTGTTTTATCCGAAACAATATTTTGGGTTCCCTCGGTCACATTAGAAAAACCCAATGCCGCCGCTTCCAAAGTATTAAAATGCATAGTGCCAATTTTAAACTTTTTATCATATTCCGCAATATCATCAGAATTTTCCGATTTCAAATTTAATATCCGTTCATATGCCTCCGAAAATTCATTATAATATTGATCTAATTTTTTAAACCGAGCCGCTAAAATAGATTGCGAAATATTAGGAGTGGTCAACAACTCCACCGACTGCTCAAACCAATTGAGCTTTATTTTAAATTTAATTTCAAAACCTTTCACCGACATTTTGAATATTTAAAATATTAATTATAAAATAAATTCTACGGATCCCCACAAAAAGTATTAACAAAAAACAAAGCTCAGTTGTACCCACTTCAACACAAAGGTTCGTTTGAGAACCACTTATGAGGGAATTTGGTTACAATGAAGTTGACCTACTTTGATCGAGTTAACATTTAAATATATGAAATTTAATTTTAAAAATAATTAAATTAACCGATTAATCCGCAATATCCGCAATTATCCGCAATATACAATCCGGCTCGAAGGACCAAATGTAAAGGTGAACATCGAGCCGCCGAATGTGGGATGAATCTTACCCGAGCATAATAAATTTTATTAGATTGTAGATATGGGGCTGAGGGTGAATGGCCAACAAAAAAGGGAGAATAGTACGTACCTCTTTCAGCTGCATCCACCACTCCCCAAAGTGTGTGTGCAGTTAATGCTTCCGATGCTCCGTAGAATTGTCTGCTGTCGCTAAAGTGCTCACAATACAAAGTTCATGTACATATGTACCATAATATAGCCGATTAAAGTCACATATATAACAATATAGTCCCGAATACCGCATAATAATAACCGATGCAATAGCGACATCCGACCCCAACCGCCGATTTGTACACACACACACAACCGACGTGCGTCCGCTCCAGCCGCCGCCGACCGAGGGAATCACACCCTGGAGACGTGCGTTCGCGCCGCCGTCCAAGGCAATACCACCACCCAATTTAAGTTGGCCACAACAATTAGTCTTTCGGACTTTATTGTATTATACATGTTATTTTTATTTTCATAGAAAACTATATCAGAATCATAAAAAGTACTGTTTTAATGAGTAGGTATATATTTTTTCGGGATTTAGTCGAAAAATATAATCGCATCTAGTTCTGGGAACAAAAGTAATTTGTACTTGTTAAACAATAAAGGGGATAAAGAAACTTAATGTAAGTATTTTATTAGTGTAAGTTTTTATCAATAATCGAAATTATTTGTATATTTTTTATATGCATTTTTTATTTATTTTACTTCCCTTTGCTGCACAAGGCATCATTGATCACATTTCTCAAAAGTTAAGTTAGCAATTTTAGTAATTTTAATTGGTATTTTTTATTATTATAATGACAATTTATTTAACGAAATAAAAACTAAGTTAGAATGAAGTTAAATTCAGCCAAAAATTTCTGAATATACCAAAAAAAATGAACGAAATGATTTGATTTGAAAATATACGTCTAAAATTTAATATTCTCTACCCTTATATTTATTACCTTAAATTATCGGCAAACAACAATTTTGACCTATTAGTGCTCTACCCAATAAATTCTTAATGAAAACCACTTATAATTTAAACACCAAAATTCCTACACACAACTTAAATAATGTAAACCGAAAAACGGGTCACGTGTTTCCTGACCTAGAATAACCCCTGACTAACTAAAAAGGGTTACTTTTTACGTAGAGTTTTTTTGTGGTTTTAAATAGGTTATGAGTTAAATTTATAATTGAACCAAAGAGTCAGATTAAATAAATGTCTGCACAAAAGCCTACGTCTATGCCTATTTGAAGACCCTTCATAGCAGACAAGGCTAGTCTATATTCATTATCAGTCTGTCTATATCAGTGTTTCCCAACGTGGACCCCACATCCCACAGGGGGGCAATTTGATTGTTAAAGGGGTCAATTCGAAAATAGACTCCAAATTTAACGAAAATAGAATATTCTTAAATAATTTCGGTAGATAATTATTAGGTATAATTTCGCTTGACGAGACCAAAATATCAACTGGGTGTTTAGTTACATAGGGGGGCATAAGAATTTTAGAAAGACTAAGGTGAGTCAATGCATAAAAACGGTTGGGAAACACTGGTCTATTTAGTAACTCCGAGTTATTATTAACTTCTCTGAACTAAGTCCATAACTTGAAGCGAGTCGAGCAACAAATTAATTTATTAAGAATTTTCAAAGTTCACGCCATCTTATTTTGAACACAATAAGAAAGTTCTCCGTTCAATTATTCAGATAGTATCGCATTTAGTGTAGCTATAAATACTACTGGAGTTTATGGCTGCATACGTTTCTGTGTGATACCAATTAACTCTGCTTATGAGCCGCAGTCAAGCTTAACATTAAGCGGTATCTAACATGTAGTGTCACGCATTAGTTTAACAGCAATAGATAGGGTAGATATAATTAATCAGATTTCCTTTAACAATGTAAGCTTCCTGCTTATAAAAATAATATAGGTATGGTTAATACAAATTGTCAATGACAGGGTGTCATTGACGACGTAGGCTAGGTTTTGTACTATTGAGGTTTAGAAGATAATTGTCAATTTTTTATTTAAGATATTTGGAATAAGGAATTTGGATGTT
The DNA here is from genome assembly GCA_028551675.1 of Tineola bisselliella. NCBI lineage: Eukaryota > Metazoa > Arthropoda > Insecta > Lepidoptera > Tineidae > Tineola > Tineola bisselliella. The sequence goes on from JAPWLS010002196.1 coordinate 9,021, forward strand.
TTTTGTTTAAAACAAAGCTAATAAAAGACTTGTCAGAGGGCTGACGAGGGCAGTTGTTGCTGAATTGTTGATTGAATTGAGGTAGTGGTTCTTCGGTAGGTGAGGAGCCCAGGTGATTCATCAGCTCAGGACGAGCTCCCTGCTTCGGTAGGCGAAGCAGGCATAGGTCAGGAACAAGGGTCCACGGAAACGGATCGTTCGTCGTGAACACAAATTATATAAAAATAGTTTGTAAAAAGAATGAAAGTTTTCTTGTTTGAATTTAATTTCAATCTATCGTAGAACAAGTTTTGATGTTTTTTGTTAAAAAACTTTTTACTTATAAGAAGTTCTTAGAAAGTGTCTAGTTATTTATTGGTCTTATGAAACTTTTAAGTTGTACCCTTGATCCCTTTTTTGTTTGCCTCTGGTATGTAGGCATGATTTTATTTCTTTTATTATATACTAGCGGCCCGTCCCGGCTTCGCAAGGGTGGACATTTATTTTTTAAGCATTTAGAATTTTAGAAAAAGCGATGAAAGACATTTTATGGCAATTTTTGGCAACCTTGGGTTACATTATTGTAGTTTTAGTGAGGATCCTTATTTTTTTTCCTGTAATTAATATAGCCTATATAGATCAGTGATAATGTAGAATTCAAATGGTGAAAGAATTTTTGAAATCGATTCAGTAGTTTTGAGCCAATTCGTTACAAACATACAAAAATGCAAATCTTTCCTCTTTATAATAGTAGTATCGACGAAGTTTTTATTCTTTTATAGTTGCTAGTTTATTAGTAAAACTAAAAATTTCACACGTTTCCTGTGTCGCTTTGTAGCATTATAATAATGACTTTTTCTTTAAAAAATTCTTTAATTATCTATTCTTAAATGGATTACAATAATAATATTCTAGTTTGTTAAAATAAGCAAGTAATTTATAGTAACCCGACTAACCTTCACACTATATTTCAAGTATTAAATATTTTAACAGTTATATTAATTCTCCTAAAATGTTTAAACTACTAGGAACTCATTACTAGGATTTTTTTTGTTAAGTATTCGATGTTCTTTACAAGAACTTCGGTAACTAGCTCATTTAAATTCAAACCTCGCCTTTTAGTGTCCTCGAGTCAGGTAATTTCTTCTACTAAAAGACTATTTAAATGGAGTAACTTTATACTCTTTGGTCTAGCTTAAGTAGATGTATTATTCAAATGTTTACTTTGGTTCTGTTCTGGATTTTAGAACATTATTATGTATATGTCTTTGAACCTTTATTGATTGGGATCATAAACAAAATACTAACAATTTTATACTTCAAGAAAAGTCTGTAGACTTTTACTAAAGGGAACTATTAGTCCGGTTTATATTTTTATTCATTATTCATTTACTAGTATACCTTTGTCAGTCCATACACACAGATAACAGGTTCGATTCCCTAATAATCGGATATCGGAAAAAATAACAATTTATATTAACTAATTTTAAATTTTCAGCTTAAAATTATTTATTCATATGATATTTTAAAAACATATTTATATAATGTATATTTATCACATACAATATGCAATTTATATAATGTTTATTATTCTAAAATCAATGTATAAACAGCTATCTGCTTTTTGAACCGCCTCGTTAAATAAATTTCATAGAAATAATATGTAATTTATTAGGTTGGTAATTCTGTTGAATTGTAGGCATGTGCAAGTGTTATGTCTAGCAATGTTTCTTCATAAAATTTAAATTTTAAACAGAAATCCACGTGAAGCTACAAACGCTTGCAAATTTTATACTAAAAATGCGTCGTATTTTCTCAGAATTCGTGCTCAAAATGAACACTTGTAAGGCAAAATCTTACACCTCTTTCCTATCATGAAGGTAGAAATGAACAAAATATAGACTTTCATATGTTTTAATTTACTTTTTTCTACACATACATATGGTATATACGTGATATTTTTCTGAAATAAGGCCGAAACAAAAGAATAGCTAAAATAGTTATTATAAATTCTGTTTCAAAATAGATACAGATTTACTAATAAATTTAACATGTTAGTCTACCTATCTATAATATTATCTCTGACGTATATTATTCATTTAGTCATTAATTACTACGAATCAAATTATTTTAGCAAATTGGTTTAGAGTTGATAAAAAAATATTGTTCTAACAAACATATTGATGATTCTTAGACGAGTAAATATATGTGTAGAACAAAATAATTAAAAAAAAAATAGAATAACAAAATAATGATATTGAATGAAAATTTATTGCTGTGTTTTACACACGTGAGAAACATTAAGAGGGATCATGTAATTTTCCATTTAAATTGTACGCGTTTTGATTTACCTTATCTGTTGAAAAATGTAGCTCTGTATGATGTAAAATTGCTTGTTGCACGCTGATCATAAGTTTATATATTCATGAGGTAGCAATCTAG
>JAPWLS010000932.1:0-28912 GCA_028551675.1 Tineola bisselliella
AAAACAAACAATTTTTTGTTTTGACATTTATTAAATCCAAATTTAAACGATTGATAGCAAATGCTGAAATTGTGACAATTTTAATGGTTAATTTTCGTTGCTCGCGTTTTTACATAACAAAATTATTAAACAAAAAGTCAGAAGCATTATTAAGCTATTTAGGGTTTTTAGTAGTAACCGAACTTTTTAGTTTAAAAAAAGGACATTTTAACAACTGACAATAAATGTAATAAACGGTTTACAAGATGCGTTTTAGAAATATCCCGCACCCCGCATGAGGTAACTAACAAACAACCAACGATATGTTATAATGAAAAATAGGCCTCATTCCGTTTAGGTCTTAAAGAATTAATATAGAAAAATTAATAAAAAGGACACTTAAATAAGTAATTAATAAATAAATTAGGAGTCAAAGTGAAACTAACCCGAAGAAATATGCGGCTAATACTTGTCAATTTTTAGGAGGTTATGAAAAAAAAGGCTCGAGGTAATCTCCTTTCGATTTTATATATTTGCTTGTTTATTTTTTGTGTCGAAATTTTTTCTCGGTATTTTCCAATATTTTTCGCAGAATCAATAAGGGAAGATAATATTTAAAATATCCGGGGATTCCTTTTTTATTGACATCCATAATAAAAATCTCTTACATTCTTTGATGACAAGACTTGCCATAGCTATTTTATTAGCAACCGCACCAATAACAAATCACAGGCTTCAACTGGCAACAATAATGCGAAGGGATCCAAAACAGAAAGACTGCACGTGTTACGCTTGGACCAATTAGCTATCTGTTCCGCGTTTCCATTGTTTGTGCGATCACTAATAAAAATACCCACGTTTTATACTAAGTGTATCTAGTACTATGACTGTAATGTTGTTTACGAATATTATTTAAGTAAAATTTAGATATTTATCTTCACCTATAATATTTTGTATGACTAAAGTGACCATACGTATGCGTATTATTATTATTTATTATATTACTCTCCCAATGGTTAGCTGGAAGAGAATGCCAAATGGCATTAAGCTCGTCATTGTGCCTTATTTTTGTAGCACATTTAAGAATTTATTATTATTATTATTAAGATCTTATGCGATTTAATATCTACTTGTCTGACATTAGCCCTCGTGGGACAGTGGAGACGGTTTGCCTAACCAGCCAGTTGTTCAGTAATTAATGAGTCTATACGAGCCAGTAGCAAAATGCAAGAAATCTCAGGCGTAGGCGTTAGGCACTATTGTTTAGAGCATTTATCCTTTTATGGAAACTGACTACACTATACTGTATATTTTAATTGCCTTTACTTTTAAGGGTGGACAAGGAACATTGTGCGATACAGCTTGAGTAACTTTAAGCAACAGCTATTTTGATTTAAAATGTTACATAATTTCGCATTGATGACTGCTTTCCGCGAACAAATAAAAATAATAATATTATAAATTGATTATGATATAGTTTACATCGTTAGCTAAAGTAATAGTGAATACATATTCATTCAATACTTTGTCCCAAAACTAGAATGATCTGTACTATAAGTATCAAGGACTGGATTAACATGTCAGACAAGAACTTTTTTCAGTAATAAATTTATCTTTTAATAAAAAAATATTATTTGATATTGATAATAGAACAACAACACTATGAAAAGTGCAGTTCACAAACAGATAATTGTTACAATGAAATTGATTGATCACAAGCTAGCTTAGTAAGTATATGACACCTGACTAATAAAAAGGATTTTCAATATACAGTAGTACCTCGATATACGAGTGTTTTGAGATACGAGCCGCCGAGCGAGCGATATTTTGCTTTGAGATACGAGCAATCGCACACGACCCCTACATGCGCCCCGATCTACATTCGCAGCAGCATACGGTGCTTTGAGATACGAGCAAGGTTACGGAACGAATTAAACTCGTATGTCGAGGTACTACTGTATGTATAGAATATAAATATTTATTCATTATTAAACTTTTCGTCTATTAGTATTAAATAAATTGTAATATTAATTATTAACAAATGGGCTATATATTTTATAAATATTTTTTAAGAACATGCAATTAGTTTGATGACTTAATTTGTATTTCAAATGTTTATAATTTATAACTCACAATTAATAGCAATGTATCAATTTTATTGACGTTAATACGTTTTAAATATAAAAAGTGACATTTAACGTGTTTTTATTACCATCATTAACTTAAGTGTGTTGGGCTACTAATAATAAATACTTTGATAAATAAATTGTATTAAAGACGCCCAAGGATCAATTCCAGGTTGTGGCAATTGTTTGTTGACACTAACATTTATAATAAAATATTTGTTTTGGGTTTATTTATATGGTTGTATTGTTAGGACGTATCTGGGGGGCTACTCAGGCATATCCGAAGTTTCGTGATACGGCCGTCATGTCACCTCTGTAGCTTGCGTGAATTTTGACATATAAGCCCGTTAAAATTCCTGTCAAATATCCGTAAAATAAGCATCGTGTGACCTATCCGTCGTGACGTTACTGTCAAATCCGTAATTTCATAAATGATTACGTAAGTGTTCCTGAGTAAGAAACGTCCGTATTTTCGACCGAAGTGCGCCTGAGCAGCATTTGGAATGTGTTCTCTTTGTAATTGTAACGTAACAATTTAGCTTCTAGTATCTTCTCTAGTTTATTCAACTCAATGATAAATAATTATAATGTTACGAGAAGTAATTTATTATGATTTATCTTTTTATTCAACAAAATGTATAGTTAATATCTACATGAATCATTATTGACACGTGCATTGGAATTATAAGGAAAATGATTGTAATTTCGTTGCAAACAGCTAAACCGATTTAGGCAAATTTAATTGGTATTTTAGAGATTGACTAAATTGGAAATTGGTATTGTTGCATTGTTTACTAATAATTTGTTGGGCAATTCTCGTATTGTCGTTTACCTATCGCGATAACTGCAAAAACTTATAATAACTATCCTATACGACAGCGGTTCTCAAACTTTTTTGGGAAAGGAAAAAGCCTTAATATAATTATAAAAAACTGATTTATATGTGTTTATGAATAATCATATTGCAATGTAATATTACGTAATATTTAGTTGTAACCTTATAATCTCCCTTTGGTAGGTATTTTTTGCAGTATTTTAGCCCTAGGGTTCCGCGGAACACCACTTTTAGAATGGTTGCTATATGATATATCTAATTAATAATTATGTATTTAACATCACTCGGGAAACCAAACAACCAGAGAATTGCAATAAACAATATAAGAGACAACAAGTAAACAATTTCACATAGCAACAATATTTCATTAATAAAATGCTCATATATTCTTATTTAAATTTACTATTCGTGTTATATTCTGGATCCCACGTCACAGGCATTGCCTAGTGTGGGACCATCGGGAATCGTACTGTAGTTTTACTTATTTAAAAAAATCTTAGGTAAGTTTTCATTATTGACGCACGTGTTTTGTAAAATAAATTAAAAACACATTTAGAACTGAAATGCTTTTATTCAATTGACGAGTACTACAATGATTCGAAACAGTAAATGTACCTAACTAAATAATTAATTGAAATTATTAATTGAAATTGTATTATTATATTGGTGTGCCCTGACCGGGTGTCACATTGACACTGAATTAATGACATCTTAATTATTATAATTGTGACATGCAATAAAAACATTTGAATTGAAATTAATTTTTTAGATCACAATCAATTTTTGGTAGAATTTAAGAACTAAAAGGAAGATGTTAGATGGCGAGAGCAAAACTTCACTTTTTGATGTAAAGATTTATTTATTGCTTAAAACTACCAGCGTTCTCTGGTCAACAGTTGTATATCGAAGCTCTATATTGAATCTTGTGGACCGTTTATATACCTTTTTGTAAATGAGTTGTAAAGTCCACTTATTAATGATTTACAAAGTCCACTTCGTTAATGACTTAAAGTTAATGGCAAACAACAGTGAAACCTATTATGAAACATTAATGAGTTATTAAAGAAACTTAACTAATTAACTTAATAAACAATCATTATCACATATAGGCAAATACTAATAGACAAGTACTAATAAATTATACTATATGTTATTTATACAAGCTATAATATAACACCACACACATAACAAAGATCTATCTACAAGTCAGTAAGACATGTAGGGTATTGCTTCTTTTAGCAGAATGTATTACAATGCGTGCCACAAATGCGTCGGCTTAATGTTATTAGAGGTTTTTGTTATATAGTATGTTTCTATTTCCAAATCCACTTCACAAATTACAGTGGCACAGCAAACTGGACTAATAACCATTATTACTCCCAACAAGGTTATTTAATTTTATATTTTGTTTGTTATGTATTGTTTCTTTTGTCCATTGTGAAATTTACAACTACCCTCAACCTCATATATTATGTACGGTAGACGCTATCGTGTTAAGGAATTGAATGGAAAGAGTGTTAGTGCAATTTTGACCCCTATTCCCTTGATTTAAAAGAACATATTTCTTGATAATACTTAGTCTTTGAGCATTATAATAAAACACTCTCATGGCGTTTTCCCTATTAAGGTTTGGCAGTGTTTTACTATTTTATTTTTAAAAAAACCTTTTATCACTACTAATATTATAAATGTGAATGTGAGTTTGTTTGTTACGTTTTCACGCAACAACTACGTAAATTGGTTAATGAATGAAACTTTGTACACATATTTTTGGAGGTACTAAAAGGTAACATAGGATACTTTTTATTAAAAAAAAAATTTTTTAGTATAGTTTCCAATAGACTATAGTAAAATATTGAGTATACTTCTATTGGAATGATATTTAATACTTAATGACTTAAATGAGAGCGAAGCCGCGAGTAAAAGCTAGTATGTAATATATGATATGGATTATGCTTCAGTACCTAGTTAGTAAAAATCGTACGTTTTCGGAATCCCCCGCACACTCCACGTGTTCTTTATTGACCAATGTGAATGGGCCATAACAGTTTTAGTGAATAAATCTTGGTTCGTATCTAACAGTTAGGAATTGAATTAAACACTTGAAATCTAATTACAGTTCAGCTATTTAAGTGGTCAGCAAACTTTAGAACGGAGTTTAATCCATTTTAAAGTATTTTTTTTTTAAATAAACCAAAAGAAATATATTCTTTAGTTTCATGCTAGTACGTTAAGTTGGATCTGGGTTGGACTCTTGATCACCGTAAATATGATATTTGTATATTTTTATTATATGTTCTTGATGTTCTAGTGAAAGTAAATTCTAACCTAAAAAAACTACTGTTTGCATGCCTCATACAAGAACTCATAGTGTTCCTGACATCACACTTATATCGTATGTATGACTTCGTATGTCTGTTTATACTATATGTTTATATATAAATATATATACGTATGCATGTATCTATGTAAATTATGTTATTGTTGTTTTTTATATATGTTATAGTAATCTTATTTCTTAATGTATCCCTCCCTTTTTTACAATATTTTTTTCTTAATAAATATTTAAAGGTTGGCTGGTAGAAAATGCTACTTAGCATTAAGCCCGCCTTGTACAGATGTACCAAGCTTTTAAATAAATAAATAAATACATTCGTCTTACTGATAGAGTTTGAATGTAATTAAAGAGCCTGAATTACCGAAGAGTTCTTGTTAAAATTCGCTTACGTAGGGTGGCATGTTAGTAAAGTCAGTCTCACAACGATGTGGCCTGCCCGAACATGAACTTTGACAAACGATTCTTATGAACCATTCCAATGCATTATGAAATAAGAAAGCTAGTTTATGAGATGACGCACATTTTTTTTCTTACAAAATTTCCGATAAAAAATCATTTTTATATTCAAGTTAATATGGAGTTAAGATATGAAATGATTTTAGAGTTGTGTATCTGATGTTTGTGCATGTCGTTTTTGTTCTTTATACCTATAAAGTTTAGGTATAATAAAATGAACAATAAACATTATCATTGTCGAATATAATTCATTGATCCAGTACATTTACATTAGGATGCTAATTGTATAATGTGCAGCGGGAATTCTAATGAAATCTTGCGCTAAGCAAACTTTGCTGTCTGGGCAACACATAATTGGATTAAAGCCTCAGCCGTCCCTGCCTGCTCCCAAATTCAATATAAATGAATTGCGTAATACGGAGTGTGACGTGATTGGAACTTCAGTAATGCTTGAAATTTGTTGAATCAGTCATTGTTGTGTCCAATATAACTTTCTTTTTGCATGGAGATTTTAAAATACCTATTATTAATTCATTAATCATCTGATTAAATTTATCGATATAAATGCGAAATTAAATTAAAAATATTAGTTAAATGATGTTTTTTGACATCGTTATGAATGGAATCAATCCAATATGCTTAAATTTTAATTAAAAATTTTTAATATATATTTTGCCTTTGCCTATTTTTAAAGGTATTGTACAGTAGGAATGTGGGCAACACTGCTTACAGATGGAAGTTGTCAAGCCAGCATGTCAGGAGGGCTACTCAGGCGCACTTCGGACGAAAATACGGACGTTTCCTACTCAGGAACACTTACGTAATCATTCACGAAATTACGGATTTGACAGCGACGTCACGACGGATAGGCTACTTAATGTTTATTTTACGGACATTTGATAAGACTTTGTACGGGCTTATATGTCAAAATTCACATAAACTATAGAAGTGAATGACGGCCGTATCACGAAACTTCGGATATGCCTGAGTAGCCCCCCTGTTCCGATCTATCTGTCATTGTCAGCTTGTATGTGCGTTTTAATATTATACACCTTTCTTTGCAACGGAGTTGTTTCTCTGAAATCATCATCGTTCGTGTCTTCGAACACAATCCCGTGTTACAATATTAATTTTCTTCGTGTCACAGGTAGTCCGTCCACTAGGCTATAAAAATGCTTTATTTTAGCGAATGAGCGGTTTTTGTATGAATAATACGCATGGCGCATGAATTTTGAATAGAAATGAATAATTTATTTTGGCAATAAAGTTATATTTTAATCAAAATATATGGACACATTTTATTATATGTTTAGTTTAATTAAATTACTTTTTTTTTGTTTATATTTTAGCTATTGTTTTTATATAAAGTACCTACTTATATTGAAGAGGGAATGTTTTGTTAAAGCATTTAATTAGAGAAAGAAATATCAAGACAAAAGTTTGTATAATCAAATGTCTTTTGTTTATTTCACTAATCAATTATTAAGGTTATAAGACATTTATTTGCTCGAAAAGAATTATAGAAAATTCACTTAATTGAGATAATAATAATAATAATAACTATAAATAAACATATCGTACGTAGAATATTGCCAACACCATCACAAGGCACTCAAACCCATTATATGTTTTTTTCAATTCATATTTAAATTTAATAATATTTCTAATATTAGTTATGTTAATTGGTAATTCATTGTTATTATGACGAATGTTTCGTCCTACTCCGACTATTGGTAAGAGGATTGGGGGGAATATGTAAGATATACTAGGCAGTTATTTATTGTTTTAAATGTTGCTAAAGTTACATTAGATAGAATGAGATGAGTGTCTCATACAATGAATTGAAATCATATTTAGTCCTCAATGATTCCACAATGGCTGCCTTGAAATTATATGTGACATGCAATATATTAAATTTGAATTTGTATTAAAGTCTATACCCATTTTTAAAAATTGTCTCAATGTGTTTTTTTATATACAATTTTAAAGAAAAGGTACAATGCAATAAACGATAATAAAATAATTTAATTGTTCAAAATAAGAAAGGGTAATAAATAAACGCATAAAAATGGGACAGCTCTTCATTTGATAGCTTCATTTATTATTTAAAACGTCATTAAGGAACATAATAAACGTTAAAATTAAAATTTTAATTACTATTTTATGTTGCATAGACTGAATTTGGACTAATAATATTTTTAAAGAAGTGCTCACACTGAATGCGGTTTGCGGTCTGCGGTAGTGTCAGTTTCAAGATAAGACACTAGCAGTATGATGAACTTCTCTTAGTTAGAAATTTTAAAAAAAATCTCATATAGCAGTAAAGTTTTTTTTCTTAAATAATTATTGTACCCTTTTTAATTAATTAATTTATTACTTAATAATACAGTAAGCGAGTAAGAAAAGTTGTCGGCAAAGCAGCGATCTCTTCCTGGCCACCAACTTATTAATACTAATTTATTTATTAATACACAGGTATATTACATATATTGATTGTACTTGTTAAAATTAATATTAATTTCTCCATATCTATGTATGTTTTTTTCTCCATGAACGGGGTAAGTTGATGAGGTCGAAGTAACACGACGGATATGCGGTCGTAGTACTTCCTGCCACTTACTCATGTGAGACATTGCGCGTTTTCCGCCCCATGCCGGATGTTACTATGAAAGCGACCGTGCCCGCAGTTCCAACGCTAATGTTTGTCGTTGAATTATTTCACATGAGTTTTTTATTATGTTCATATTAGCACTGCAGTACACTACTCAACTAGCACTGGTTTCTTTTTGCTATTTTAAGCTTTTGTTAAAAAATTCAACGCCGAATGTATACTTAGCGCGTGTCATTATGATAGTTTTAGTGCACTTATTACCACCGAGAGGGCGTTGCAATCATACAGAAAATGGTAGAAAGGGAAAATGAATTTTACTAGCCAGCAAAACAAATTAATTTGGTATAGAAAAAAAATGTAATCGTTGTTACGGGACGACTTCGAAGGTAAATACGCCTGTCAAGCACTAAATTAATTAAATTATTTATTAGAAAAAGCATTTAGGTCATTAAATAAGTATCATAGGTCATTTACACACAATAGAAACGAATCAATATGATTCCAAGCACCTGAAACTATAGTAAAAAATATATTTAAAAAAAAAAGTATCATATGTTACTTGTAGTACCTCCAAAAATATGAGTACAAAGTTTCATGATGATCGGTTAAGTACTGTTAACCACTAAATCACATTCTAAATTATTTATTATTAACTAAAAGCAGTTAGTGCCATTTAGCGGCTAACTAATTAATGATTTTAAGCTTATAAATCATGTTACATTTTACACACACGTTATAATAAAATAGTACTGCATAAAGTTAACTGCGTCGAAGGTTAGTCCCCTTTTATTATAAACTTCTGGTTTGATAACTAACCACGAGACCACGAACATAAAACTTTGCATTAAATGTAATATATCAAAATAACTCAACAGTAAGCTACATACATAAAGTCTTTTAAGTTAGCAAAATTATATTATTATTTTATTATATATCAGCGATGTAATGCAAAGGACGTTCAATGTAAATAAAACTTTGAGAATCTCAAGTAGTTTTCCAGTGATGTCTAACAATCCTTGGAGGGTAACGAAACATCTACAGTTGCTCTCAAACTTGACCTGAGGCGTCATATTCTTGATTCGCAACAATTTTAAATCGATTTAGTGTTTTTTTTTCATGTAGTGGTTTCTTCATAAATATGTATGTATTTAAGTATATATATTATTATTTATTATTTTATGTAATGTATGTATTGTGTAGATTTAGTTATTATTTTCTTCACATTGCACCAAATATCACCGCTCACACCGACAAAGGTTAGTAAATAATTGTTTTTTTTTTATTTTTTATTTTTATTGATAGCCCAGCATATAACCACACTCCGCCTGATGTTAAGCTACGACATTAAGCTCACCTATGTAAGAAAATATTAGTACTATTTTTTTTTGCAATAAAGAATTTATTTATTTATTTAATGAAAAATTAACTCTTTTAATTTTGGCAAAAATGTTTTTTGTTTTTGAATTTTTCTTCATGTCGAATCATAATCCATCAATATAACGATTTAAAATTATTTGTGTGCCTTACTGAGCGCAGTTTCGACACAAATAGAGCTCCAAATCCTCGACTTTGGTTTGATCCTTCAGAATGTTCACGGTTGATAGATTCAGAATATTTTATATGCTACAAAGATAGTTTCTTGTTCACGGTTTTCGGGGATTCACAACTTTTTTATCCTCACACTACCAAACTTAACATTAGAGATAATCATAACCATAGATAGTAGGCATTCATTACAGTCTAAATACTTTTATAAAATGACCAAATTTTTATAATCCCTACTAATATTATAAATGTGAATGTGAGTTTGTTTGTTACGTTTTCACGCAACAACTACTTAACCGATCACCATGAAACTTTGTACACATATTTTTGGAGGTACTAGAACTAACATAGGATACTTTTTATTTAAAAAAATAATATATTTTTTACTATAGTTTCCAACCTACTATAGTTTCAGCTGTTTGGAATCATATTGATTCATTTCTATTGAAATGATCTCTGATACTTATTTAATGGCTTAAATGCGAGCGAAGACGCGGGTAAAAGGTATATTACTATAAAATAATATTATATAAAATAGAAATATTTAAATGGTTGTAGGTACATTATATATGGTTGATATTATAATTTAAGAAAATGACATTCAAATTACAATATAATGTAATAAGTCAACTTGACATTGTGTTATCTTGATTAGATGTGCTAATATTTGCATGACTATGTGAGAATTATAACATTGTATCAGAACTCATTGTAACTATAGTTTACTTCAAGCAAATAAATTCATAACATTTCCAACTATAAATGATCGCTTTCGTTTGCATCGCTCATTATTTCCTTTATCCGTTTTTGCTTTGCTTAAATCATTAAACCTAATTTTATACCTATTTCAATAATGTTAAAGACTGCTACGGATAACTAAATCATGTTAGCGCTTGACAAAGCAAGTGTTCAGGAACTTAGGGGTTCTACTCAGCTTAAAGCGCTTAAGCAGCTGAAAGCTCTTTATATTAGGTTATGTATTCACTATTACCTCAAAGCACTTCATTTCTTGACGGAGCGTGTGGGGAATAGGTACTATATAGTGTAACCGTATTTTTGACAAACATGATTCACTGTTAACACTGACGAGAATAAGATGGTCAAGTTAATTAAGTGTATGGCATAAGTAGAATAATTTAAAAAGGGAAATGTAATGAACGAAATAAACTAATTGAATGAACAAGATTTCATATGCTCATTGAATGTGTATAAAATGTATAGAAGCTATGTAAACGCAGCTTTATTCGTCTTAACGCTCGCAAACTGTAAATACGGGCTTCGACAGTTTGGCAGGATGTCTTGTCTTTATCACACATATTACAATCAATAGAGATCAAAGACAACAGAAACACGCAATACTTGAGAGGCAGATACACATTTATATTGAATATATATATTAGCGCAGGCATCTTTTGTACAATTTTAATTAAGCATTTTGCGGCCGCTAATGTTCGAATTTCATATTAGTTGTGTTATTATAAAAGAAAGTCATATTTTTATAATGATCTCATTATTGTATACATAATAAAGACATTAAAATGACGCGGTCGTTGCCCGTCTCGTGACAATTAAAAAGAAATTAACTCCAGTCGCTGTAAAATTTACGTTTTGTATACGCAAATGGTTTTATTATTTTACTATGTAGGCGCTTACTTACGCAAAGGCGTGCCCGGATTTTATGTTTTATTACTCGAAATAAACGCAAACACAGACCGTGCATTTTTATTTGTACACAGAGACATGTGGATGCAGAAAAACTGGTCAAAACTAGAATTAATAGGATTAGTCGGCAGCAGTGAGGTAAACCATTAATCACGTGATCTATACGTGTTCTATTTAAAATATTATTTTTTGTTTTGTTTGATTTCACATGACAAAATTTAGTTGCAACAGTATGACCTGATAAATAAAAATAGAACGTCATGGCATTTACAAATGCTTTACAAATTAGGTAAGAGTTAATTATATAAATAACTAAAGAGTGGTAGGCAGACTGATGATGGCATTAGCCCAGTATGCCGCCGTCCCGGGGTAGTACCACCACTTTCAAGCGGAACACCCGTGAAGTGACCTATCGTGTTTCGGGATCAGCTTGGAAGTAGCCGGGATAACGAGAGTGTGCCCTGTTAATTAGGGCAGGGCACATTCGTTTCCTCAAATCGGCATAGTGGTGTCGACTGTTGCGCGCGGACATCTGTCTGTGGAGTGTGGTCATATGCTGGGCTATCAATAAAAAAATAAATAAAGGTAAATTAGTTCATAAGATTAGGACTTGAGGTAATTTATATTTAAAAAATATTTTGCATCTATGACCGATGGAAATCTGGTGAGGTTTGTGTTTGATGTTTCATTCAGACTGAGTGTATTGAACAAGGAAATGTATAAATGCATCTATTACTTATTAGTCTGGTCCAGATTACATCACTTTATTTGCAGTATTTTTTATTTCGGTATTACATAAATAAACAAAAACCATCGTGTTCATAAAAACAGTGCTTTTAAATTAGTTATATTACAAAATCAACACTATATTTATATTATTTTTTTACTCTGTGTCCGTTTTAGGCTGGTATCATTTTTGTATTAGAATAATTAGGGTTGCCATTTTATGAGTAATCAACGACATTATTACCTGGCATGTATATTATGGTATAATAAAAATCTTTATTAGGTACACATAAAATGTTTTATATATTTTAAAACTAAGGTTAGAATATTTTAGTTTCGTGTATTTTTTAAAAATATATACATAAAAGTATTATCAGGCAAAAAAGGTCAAATTAAAACTAATTTTTAGATTAAATTTTGTGTGTAATTGTGAGATACGAAATTAACTAGCGCCATCTATTGGTCACTGAAAGAGTTCCTAATCACAATCAATTATATCATTGAAAGTAGCTAAAGTTAACGAGAGGGTTGTGTGCTGTCCCTTTATCTGTGGTGATAATTGCCTGAAAAAAAAAAAGTAAACTAATCGCAGCTTAATTTAAGAAATATTTCTAAAAATAAGACATAAACTTGACATTTATTAAAAATAAGATAAAAATTTTTACAAGCATATAAAAATCATGATCAAAATCATAATGGATGAATTTATCGAGAGAAATGATGTGCCAATGTAAGTGTGTATGTACAATAACGCATTTGCATTAAGTTCATAATCTGCATACAACCATTACTTTCAACTTTTGGATGGTGTTATGCAAGATGAAAATATCTATAGATTTACCAATATATGGTAAAAAATAGAGATTTTTCGTTTTTATTTTAGGTATAGTACTATTTTTTTAAGCTATTTAAACTTGACATTTTATTATTAATATTATTCTATTTTGTAATTGACTCCTCCTTGCATGGTGTATTGGAATTAACTGTAAGACCATGCAAGTGACTGTACTTATATAATAAATAAATAAATAAAAATAAATAACTCCGTGTGATTCTAAGCTAGAGTGGAGCCTATGAGCGAAAACACAGATTTTTTTATAGACAGCATTCGTTTCCGTCATGTCAATTTGAGAAGATGAATATACTTGTACATTGACACTTCTCATATTGACAGGACAACTCCTTTCCTTATACCCAAAATTTTCCAAGTTGATCTAGAAACAAGATTCGATGACATCTTGAGCGTCACGCTTAATCTTGATATTTTGACAGTATCGAGCACGTTAGAATATATTAGTAGTCAAACCAGAAAGTGTATGAATCAACAGAAACCTACATCGAAATTTACATCTAAATCTAAACGTATCTAAAGGCTGTACTATGACCTTCACACAGATGATACCCCCATCTCTAGAATTGATAGTATATAGACCTGAAAAATAAAAGTGGATTTTAAAACATATTTAGACTGTCGTTAATTGGTTAATGGTTAGTTCATGCATAAACCCATCCAATTCGGTTGCCTAATAAGAAAATGACAGGTTGTCGATTTAACTTTATCGGCTGAGATATCTCTCTCACAATAAATAAACAATAATTGCAAAATGAACAAAAAAACGAATCCACGTATGCAATATGCATAAAAGATGAGTTAGTTACCCGGCGTACAAAAATAAACTGCAAAACTGCTATATTTTTGCAGATGTTACTTGCAATGGTATAAAATAAATTAGTTATTATTTATGCGAAAATATGGCCCAAGTTCGGAAAGCATTTATTCACAGTTACGAACAATGTTATTCTCAGCATTATTCTTTTATGGTTCTCTTCATCGTCAAGACTACTCCAGGTCCTATTTCCAGGTGGCTGTTTAACCGCGAACAAAAGTCAAGTATCCAGACATTGGAATTGTAAGAAGATTTGGCGCGCGTGCGTGACGTCACAAGTAATTAGCAGTGAAGATGACTGCTGCTCAAAGACTGCACTCTAACATTAGTGTGGTCATACGCTAGGCCAGCCATTCTCAAAGTGGTGCTCTGCGGAACCCTAGGGCTAAAATACTGCAAAAAATACCTACCTTACAATTATAATTACCAAAATATTCCAACTAAACATTACGTAATATTACATTTCAATATGATTATTCATAAATACATATAAATCAGTTTTTTATAATTATATTAAGGCTTTTTCCTTCGCCAAAAAAGTTTGAGAACCACTGCGCTAGTCCCTAGCAGCTAGGCTACCGTAAAAATGGTTATTACCCGACGAATCAAATAGTTATTTGTAGACTATATGATTCGGTTCTACGTATTATATGTTTAATATGTGGGTAGTAATTATGAAAATAAAACATCGTTTTGCGTGTGATCACCTACAAAGCTCGTTTGCGACTGACGCGCAATACCCGTAAATGCATATATAAATAGAGTGGGTTTTATATGACTACCCTCTGTACATAACTAAATTATATAACAATGTCATTGTTCTTATTCGGATACTCATAGTGCAGGGTTTCCTAGGTTGGGGGTCAGGGAATTGTCTGTAAATATTTTTATAAATAATTTAAAAAGACAATAGTAGTATATTTCTCGTTTCAAAAATCTTTTAATATGCAAATTCGAAGTGTTTTGTTTCAAAAATGTTCCCCTAAAATTAATTAACAGGTAATTATTTCTAACAGCACTTTTCCGCACAACTTTTTATAACAATGAGGGTCGTTTTCTTAATAAACAAAAAAATAACTTTTTAAATAATTCGTACGTTGATTAATTTGACGGCTCGTTATAAATTTCACATTGAGTCTCATAAATTGTTCTTTTATAGTCTTATAATTGTTTTTCGTTACAAACATACAAATTTTTACTCCTTATAATATTAGTATAAACTATTTAATTATCAATGTCTATAAATAAGTAAGAAATAAAATAGCGCAGGAATTTGATGCGTTGTCGTTAGCATCGAAGTCGCTATAACTTTTAATTACAAACAAGAGTTCTTTACAAACTTCCATCAAAGTTTAAAATCCATGTTACTCATATATTGATCACGTCTCAGTTACGTTTCAGTGTTTTATGAAGAAGAAACTTCTTACGGCGTTATTCAAATTAAGCTTTTGTAGTAACTTTTGGTTTTAAACAAATGAAATAAATAATATATTTATTTTTAGAATCAATTTGTACAGTGGGCTTATTACGAATTTTAGTCTGGCTAAATTTGAGCAGCGCCACCGCGTGCGGATTTGGAACTACAATATTTTAGATACTTTTTGTTAATTTTCGAACGTCTCGATCTTTCGTTCATTTGATAGATTGCTGGTGCTCATTAGTCGTTAGTAAAAATTCATGATCCCGATTGCTAACGGATCCGTTTTACTTGTGACAGCTCGATTCGAAATCCAGACTAAATTCATGATAAGCCCACAGTTTGTTGCTTTGGCGCCAAAAAGTGTTGGTTTGTCCTGGCGCTGCACATTCGTTTTATATTTCTTAACATTAATATAACACAGTCTAGCTTAATACAACATAATAAATAACGAAATAGTAGTAATTATAGATTCTGACGATGAGCAAGCGCACGCCTTTAGTGCCTATGCTAATAACCGATTTTCATTTCATTTCATTTCATTAGAGCAATCATGTCTCAGATAATTCGGGAACATGATTTAGCTAATGTGAGTAAAGTCCTGTCGAAATTAACATCTAAATTTTAAAAGAAGATAAATCACTAACATAGTATGTTTTTTTCTTTGATTTACTTTATGAAAATATATAGTAGAGAAAGATTTTCAGTATAAAATTACGCAAGAAACAAGACACGGCTAATGAATAGTTAACGAGTTATTCAGTGATGCTGTTTTTTTTAAATTCTTTTTTAGCAATACGGTTTTAATTGCACCTATTCAAGATTTTTGTTGTATTAGCGAGACATTGTGCTTGAAATGATTATAAAATTCAATTCCATAGTAAAGCCCTACATAATAAAATACAATATTTGTATATGTTGAAATTATATATGTGTATGTTCATTATATATTTAGTTTACTTATATTTATGTATTTTATTTATCTAAATTGCATTGCCCAATACTATTACTGCTTCTTCTATGACAATTGGTTATCTGAAAGAAATTACTTTTAGTGATAAGATCGCCGATTGCTCTAAATCTGCTTCCTATTGTTGTTGTATTGTTATTATTATGTTTTTAAAGCAATAAAATATTTATTATTATTAATTATATTCTGGAATATAATAAAAACTTTGTAAAATTAACGAAGAAAAAGAGTATATGTAATTAATTTCTTCAAGACCTATGTGAAGTTACTGACACGCGCAGGAAGCACGCACTTGACCTATTTTTCGTGTTCCTCATTTTGCTTAAAGAACACTGTCCTATGCCTTAATAACACAATATAGAAACTTTTGTATTTATAAATATCACATAGGTATTTTAATATTAAAAAAATTGTTAAAAACAAAAAGATAGTACCCTATAGTGAGTTACGTGGTGATGATAACCCTATTAAAACCCAACGTAAATATATACAACCGACAAAAATTAATAATTCAAATCTATGCACGCATAACATCGTGGTAATTTTAATTCGATATTTTGAATAGTTTGCATCAATCGCAGCCGCAACCATAGTGTTTTAAAAATATCATTGCAAATTAATTAATTTCATTTAATTCAAAAAAGTAAATATAAATATAGGTTTTCTTAATATTAGCATGTTTTCAAAGAAATTGTAAATAAAACAAATTGAAAGTGAAATAAAATAGATTTATAAAATGCGTAATCTTGCCTAATAAGTTGCATCTAAAAGCCAAGTATAGTTTCTTTTTCAGTAGTAAGCTAAAATTGTACTCAAAAAATTGTAAGTTTGGTAAAAAACCATATAGTACTATATATTGTGTTCGTCAAAAACTTCTTCGATTATTTGTATAGAAATAGGAAAAGTTTGATATATAACATATATTCTCATATCAGATTCTGTTGCTGGCTAAAGTTCAATCGTTGGACGGAAATAGTTGGGACGAATATGCTCTTTGTGATCTTTGACGTTTTTATTTTTATTGGTTTTCGTTATTTTAAGTGGAAAACTTTATTATATTTTAGATTTTATGATGTTTGAAGTAAACAAATGAATACAATTATTATATTATAGCTCACACTGTATCGACTGATTTATAGTACAGGTTGGGGCACGGGAACTTCCCACATTTCAAAAGGCTGGTAAAATAATATTAAAAAAAGTTTGCCAAAAGGTTAAGCAGATTATTTGCACTAAATTTGGGCACAAAAGACAAAATTGTTTTCCGGTAAGGAGCATTTTTGAAATGTGGGAGGTTCCCGTGCCTCACCCTATTTTATCTTGGGTCATCAGAAACATCAATGACCGGGGATAGTCGGTGGATTCTTGTCATTAAGTTGGTATAGTAAAGCCGCAGTATTCTTCTCTTCTTCAACTTGATGTCAGACTGAGTGTGTTAATATGTTGGGCTACTACAAAAATATAATTTGTAAACACGATTTAACAAATTAAAAATTCCAGCTCTGAAAAGTCGGAATAAAATAATCAAACACGGACGCGGTAGTAAGCCGACAAAAAGACATTTAAATTGGTTATTAAGACTGTCTATTTAAAATTAATACAATTATAAAAACATTGTTCAATATTACGTAATTGCGTTTCATTCTAAAATTAATTAATACAAATACAAACATATGTACATTCCTTTGAACGTTCGAGGAATTTTTCAACATAAGACCAAATATAAATAAAGATAATTATTATTTATCCTAATGGTTGGAATGTAAATAAATATTAATATCAATGTTTTTATGTTACATATTATACGGGTTCGAGTATGACTATAGTTAATTCGACCGAGATTTGTGACCTACATTGTGGATGCGTCCCAATAATAGTGTCCCAAATGTGTGTAACCTAAGTCAACACTACCATAAGTAACTAACTAACTGTAATAGTTAGACATGTGGTATCGCACACTTTTTTGTAGATATTGATGTCCTCTATAAAACTGTAGTACTTACATCACTTTGCTCTATTGTCAATAATTTCTGCAGCGTACGCAAAATAATTAAATAATGATTTTTTTTTGTATTTTTTTTCACATTTTGAGTTACATTATTGAAATTTTTATCCGGGTTTTTGAAAATATTCTATAGCCTATGTTCATCAGGGATAATGTAAGATTCTAATGGCAAAATAATTTTTCAAATCGGTCCAGTAGTTTCGGAGCCTATTCAATACATACAAACAAACCATCAAATGTTTTCTTTTTATATATTAGTATAGAGTATAGACTAATAAAGTAACACAGATATTGACTGTATGCAGTATAAATGTCAGAATACATTAGTGATGCATTGGGACACAAATGTAAGTAAAACTGGGACCAAAACACCGCAGGCTAAATACTGAAGATGCGTATCGTTGCTTCTGAATTTCTGTCAGAGTTAAGGCTTGTTATTATCGTGAAATTAGATTTTATAACAATATCTAGATTATTATAATTGAGCTTTTACTGGGTAAATATTTCATGATATGAAATTTATTGTTTTTGTTAAGACTTAGGTATATACGACGGATCTTTATAATAGATTGTGTATAGTGCCGTATGGAAACGAAAATATTTATTTCTATGAATTTATTGATTAAAGTTAAAACATAAATGACGCTTTCTTAACTTTTCTATAATTTATAACTACGTTGATAACAAAAAACAAAAGAAGAAAATGTATGCAATACGCATTATCCTTGTTGGTATAATATGTGACAACAGCAAGCTGTGGTTGCAACCCGCTATAGGCCTTTTGGGTTAGTGGTAAATGATACGTCTGAAGAAGTAAACGAAAATAATATTATTATATTAAATAATTGCTTATCAAAACGTTCATTAAAAGGTGTTAGAGTTGAAATTATTTATGTGCAAATAAACCGCTATTTTTATAATAGGGTAAAGAAAACTAAACAATTGTGAAAGTTCACAACGTTTCCGAGTACACAGACGGTCTTGTCTATTGGTTGTCATTGATTAAAAATTAACAGATGCACCAGTCCATTGAAAGTTAGTATTGAAGGCCTTTGCTTGGTTATAATGACTCATTTTAGCATTGATTCGAGTATTGTCATAGTAACTTGTGAAAATACTCGCACAGTCTGCATTCGTTTTCTAGCTACCAATGTGTTTATTTATTACTTAATACAGAAAAAATAATACAGAGTAAGTGAGTAAGGAGATGGCGGCCTTATCGCTAAGAAGCGATCTCTTCCAGGCAACCAACTTTGAGATGTAGAGCAATGCAGAAGAGAAATAGCAGGAGATACAAATGGATACAAATATAGATAAACATGAACTACACACAATACATACCATGTTACATAGATATACATAAGATAATAATACTATAATACACATATACATAAATACTAGGAAGAGAGATAATATTCTTTTAAAGATATTTAAATTCTCCCGCGAAATTAATAAATGAACTTGTCTTTACTTATTCTATGGTATATTTTCCAAGTTTCAGTTGAACCCGCGCGGGGTTGTGTCAGTATTGTTGTATGTCTTTTTTTTCATGACACGTCAAAGTTACTGTCGAAGTTAGTACAAAAGAAAAACCTCGATACATAAAACTTTGTAGTTTCACGGTTTAGTGCCAGTACGTCATGTTTATTCGCACGATACTGATACCCTTTATACATAATAGTATCAAGTACTGTATTCAAATCCAGTGATATTAGGGAAGTCGAATCGTTTTGTTAAGAAAATATAATGATGTTTCAAAATGTATTGTTTAGCATTATTTAACTAATATACTATCAAAGACTGTCAAAAAACAGTTCGCACTAATTTTGTTATAACTATTTTTGTTATTTATTAAATTAAATAATATTTACATTTCAAAGCGTAATTTAATACCAACTTAAGTTCGAATAGTATTCTAAAAAAAATCATACAGTCCGTGCGAGTAGAATTGTCCTAAGTAGAACAAAGAGTATCTCTCTAGACATTGAAACTCTTCGTGTTTTGTATACTTTTGTTTAGTGCTTTTATAGTTTTATTACAACACGTTTATTCTCCAATTTTCATCACCTTTTGTATCGACTTAGATGTTTTATGAATAGCTCCTTCAAAGTAAAACTTCACAGTATTCCATCCACAAAATACTTGTATTGTATATAAAAAATTAAACGATTACGTAAAATATAAGCCTTAAAAGGTTACATGAGAGATTTTTTGTTTTATTTTTAAATAATGCACAAAAAGCATCACTGGCATGTCTTGCTGTGTTAGGTGCTATTGTTCTTTGATAACAAAACAACTAGACAGGGTGTTCCTAATTTGAGCAACTCAGTGGAAAGATATAGGAACATTAGGCGCTACTGAGTGCAATCGTGTTCGCACTCTACTCCTGATGCATTTGAGTACACACCCCTTGTACTAAGTAAAGTGATTTTGCAGTAATAATATTTGATTTAGTATACATCGATGGTTTTATTCAGTGGTAATTTCCTTATGCCATGCTACTAAAAACATAGTTCTTACTATTCCAGCTTGTTTTTTATATTCACAAATAACTCTGCACTATTCGTTAGATGTATTCTTATGCTATATAAACTGCACGAATTGTTATAAAAATCATTTCCGTCATGATTAGAAGTATCAAAACTTGTGTTAGAACAAGGACATGAAATCGACTTTCTTCTTAAAGTAAAAGTTTCAATAAAAGCAAGCAATGTATGCTAGTTTTGTGTGAATCGCAATAGTTTATGCGAATCCCCTGGTAGTGGTTTAGTGTCATAAAAGGTTATGAGCTATGAAATCTTTGTCTAGCTAGAACAAAAGACGGTTTATGGCCCTCTACGTGCAATTTCAACGCGTCGGTTTCTGTGATGAAGTTTTAATATGCATTTTGATTACATTACTGTTTAAGATATGATTTTAAGGGAAACCGTCGCGTTGTCGTCGAGTGGGAATTTCTTTATTCTGCATTGTAACGACAGAAAATACAGAAAAGGCGATCTTATTGCTTAACCTTAAGATCGCGAATAGCGCCATTATGCCTTTAAAAATATTTCAAAAATAGTTCGAAATTTCCTCAATAGATGGCGCTGTAAATAATAATAATAATTTTTGTTAATTGATAGTACCATCAATATTTAAATAGACTTGATTAGCTCTGATATTGGCCTTAGTGCAAGGAGTGACGAGTCCAATCAACCGTGGACAACTTTTGCTTGAAGATATTTATAATTAGTTTAAGGTCGATAAATGCATTCACACGTCGAACTATTAGCAAAGAAATATAATTAACTAATTGTGTTTCAATTATAATTATGTAATTACAAAAACTCATTAATATAAATTAGAGAAAAACCTGAGTAATTACTCTGATATGTTCAGTGGACTAATGTTTAAGTTTCCAATTTAGTTCACATTGCTTCTCTAATATATTTAACTTATTATAAATAATCCCAAGAAAAAAAACAATTGAAAACATAAAAACCCACATTATACGTATAATAGGTATGACTTTGCATCGGTCATTACGAATAAATTAGGCCCGAAATAGTAATAACACAATCATTTGCCTAATAGCACTAAACAGAGTCGGGCGTTGCAACAAATTCAATTAATTATGAATATAATATTAATTTTAATAAGTGTTGTGATAATTTGCATATTTTTAAGAATATATCAGAAAAGAACTAATGGTGTTTGTACGAGTGAAGCGAAACTAATAGGTAAAGTTGCTTTAATAACCGGTGGAACATCAGGCATGGGTTTGGAAGTCGCCAAAGATTTCGCAAGAAGAGGAGCTAAGGTTATAATCGCATGTCCATTCAAAGAAGAAGGAAACGCCGCTCTGAACATAATTGAAAACGAAACAACCGTGAAGGTCGATTTCCAACTATTAAATTTAGCATCGTTCGAGTCTGTAAGAAAATTTGCAAATAATCTTTTGTTTAACGAAGCAAAACTTGATATCTTAGTTAACAACGCTGGTGGCAAGTTCAGTTTTACAACAGAAGACGGCCTTTCAGCGACATTACAAATCAATTATTTCGGCCATTTTTTACTCACCTTACTTTTGCTACCTTTAATTAAGAAAGGAGATAAAAGCAGGATTGTGAACGTGGGATCACTTCTCCACTGGGTTGGTTATGTGAATTTGGAAAATTTAAACAAAATTCATTGGCTCATACAATACAGTTCGAGCAAACTTTATTTACTCTATTTTACAAATGAGCTTCGTAAAAAATTAAAAAACAGTGGTGTAATTGTCAATTGCGTTGACCCGGGAGCTGTTGGAACTAATATTTGGAATTTTATACCTGGTGATACAATTCCAGGTGTAATAAGATGGTTTCTTAGTACATTCTACAAAACGCCTATAGAGGGCGCTCAGAATACTATTTTTGCTGCTGTAGACGACACGTGTACTAAAGGCGGTTATGTTAAAGATTGTCGATACCATAATTTATATAGAAGTGAAATAGATAAGAAGTCTATAGATTTGTTTTGGAATCAAAGTTTGGATATTGTTCAATTGGATAAAAGCAACATTGAATACTAACATATAATAATAATTATTAAAATTAACAATGAGGTTTCCAATGATCCCACACCGCAATGCCTGACACGTGGGACCGATCACTTGACTATCAAGTAAAAATTTAACAAAATAAATATGAGAGAAACGGTTAATAATTATTAAAGTATTGAATTTAAAAATCCTTAATTTTAACAGTTTAATAAATTTTAATAAACCGTATTATGCGTTGCATGAACGTCTGACGCATATTATTTTTGATTCTTCATTTTCTTTTATTAATTGGTTTAGTCAATTTTTTTTGTGAATATCAGTTGAAGCTATCAGTGGAAGCCTGTAATAAATAATTATAATATTTGTATCAACAATAACAGTGGTTAGTATGACAAACTGGTATACTAACCACTGCGTCACAAAGGCTATCTAAATATGTGGAGTAACTTCGAGTTGTTTGTTGTATTGGCTTATATGTATTTAATAGAAATTAATAAAAGTATGTTACACCTTTTTTAGTAAATAATTATTTATTAAATATATATTATTGAGAAAAATATCTGGAAGTTTCAATTATAATAATTCTTTCACTTTAGCCTTTTTTTAGAACTTGCTTTTTTCGTTGATTTTGTCACTGAAATCTAGCATTGCATTTAAATGGCCTGGAGCGAAAGGATTAAATTCGTGACGAGTCCATTTTCGAATTGTCCCCCTTAACAATCAAACTGTGGGCTCCACGTTGAGAAACACTGGCATAACATAAAACTCGTTCTATTCTTTAAATGCAAAATCGATCCGTACATCACAGTTGATTACGCCACATTTCATTCCAAAAAAAAGCAATAAAAAGACCGCTTCATTCATTTTATATCTTGAAGATATGAAGCGCTTTATGATGTATTTAACCCTATATGAGTGTGGGTGGGTGTATATGAGTGTGATAACATTTCCGCCGTTTATCCTTAAGGACTTATTTATTTACATTTTTTTATGAATAATAAAATACGGAATACGGAATTTTAGATAACATATTTCTTATATTCACATAGCACATACGTACTTAGAATTTCACTGTGATTTTTGATGAGCGTGACTTTTAATCATAGAATTAAGAATACTATGCTCTGGCTTCAGTAAAAGCGCAGTTAAATAGGTATCATGGCGAAAGGGGTTATTTAAATAAAACAAAGCCTTCGTCCCTTTCAAATATTATGGTTTAATTACATAGATTGGCATTAACGTTACATTGCAATGTAAAGTAAACACGAAACGTGTAAATGGAAACAATTTATAGAATCGTGATTACGTGTTTAGTTATAACAACACAAAATATCAATACTCACATTTTATTTAATTCAATATTATTATTAACGCACATCAAAATAACACCTTCCTGTTTGGTGGTTTTGACCAGACTGCCTTTCTCGTCTGGGTGACAGATATGCGTCTACCCCTTCCAGCCGATAGGGGTCGCCGCATGTCTGTCACGTTAAAATGATTACTAATTGTATCAATTATTACTCAATTAATTCATATTTAAAGTTTTAGTGAGCATTATTTAATTTGGTTGCTTACAGTTCGCTGTGTTGGTATGGTGAAAATAGCTTGCTGCCAATACATGAACTGTTGGGTCTTTTACAAAGCTTCATGATTATATAGTAGGTGTATGCTGTCAGTGTTATTCGTCACCAGTTTCAAGTGCAGTGACCTGGTCGTGCTTCCAGATTTTTCAGTGCGCATCCCAAGTGCAATCACGTGGGTTATCGTGAAAAAAGTCGCTAACATTCCCTAATATACTTCCCTTTGTGTAATAGCTTCTATTCAGAGTATCCAATAGAAGCTGTCACCCGTAATTCAAATAGATAACCAACGAAGAATAACCAAAAAACAATATTGCGTAACAGGATGTAATACTCGGAAACTTTCGCACAATTTATGGTCGAAATTGTTTTAAACTAAAACATATAAATCAACGGAAAAAAACTAAAAGTTGCTGAACGAAGCCCTTTTTTGTGCTCAACAATTTTTATCTAAATATAACGAAAATTTCCAAGGAATTTTCGAGTATCAGGGGATTTATTTTTCTAAGCTTGTGTTCTACAATTCTATTACAGTAGAAGAAAATGAGGAATTTTGAGAAACATTTAAATTTCGATTGTTCTGTTAAAACTTCTGCCAAGCATATTTTAAATATTTAAGATTTTATATTTATATCTACGGATCTGTAATCTGCTATTTATTGAATATTTGGTAATTGCTTATTAAAACTATTTGGCACTAAGCGAACACAGAACAATTGTTTTTTGGAGGTGATTTGATCGCTACCTTTTTTTCTAATTTCCATTTTATTACCAAAGCTTTATAATATAACGAGTTAATAATCTATCTCGTAAATAATAAATAACTTATTTTTCCTGAACCAAAATTCTTCTACTCTGAAACAATTTGGAAACATTTTGACATAAGAGAATGCGAGCCCTTAGGGTATATTCACACAGACATCTTATTTAATTACTAGATAAAAACTATACTTGTTTTACTAACGTTCGCACATAGAGGGCTTAGGGTATATTCACACAGACATCTTATTTAATTACTAGATAAAAACTATACTTGTTTTACTAACGTTCGCACATAGAGGGCGCTGACTAAAATGTAACACACAATTTATATGTCGACAAAAGTTAACATATAAATGTTTCTTATGCATATTTATGTAGTTTAATTAAAAAATAACTTTAAACATAATATTGATTTTTTGGAAGTTTTCAATACAAATATTATCATCGTTCTATTAGATAAAATCACTTAATAATAATAATAATAATGTAATGTGAACGTTGCATAACAATTCTCCACCGTCAACCTCTTAAAATAATGATACGAAATAAATCAAGAGAAAAATATTTCAACCAAAATTACTCTCAATTTGTCGACAAAAGGTTCAATTATGGCTTGCTTATAAATTGGTGGAAAAAGCTTTGGAATGGCTGTAACAAGAGTGGTATAATCAAAAAGTATAAAATGGTATATATCTCCTAAAAGTGGAGAGTTCAGACGTGGGCATGGAAGAGAGATTCTCTAAGTTGTAACATTAAGGACTAACAACCTTTATTACTCAGTACCCGCATTAAAACAAGAGAATAATAAAAAAAAATTGGAGATTATTGCTCTAGTCATCGTTCAGCAGCAAAATGTAGTCTGTGTGTTACAGGATTAAAGAGCGCCATCTAGTGGAGAGTTGGCGCAACACCAAGACAGTATAATTCTTAAACTTAGATCGTGATTAAAATAAACTGTAACATAAATAATTGTGTTGGGAATTTTAGTAAAATTTCAGTCACGTTATAGAGATAAAGTGCTTAAATTATAACAACATTATATACGGTTTAGGGTTGCCGCGAATTACTTTTAAATTATTATTTCTTTCTTGGAACTACCCGCTATGTATGTGTTTAATAATTCCGATTTTCTTAGAACAGATATGTTGACTACAGCCTGCGTGCTCTGTACCCTTTGTAGTGTAGACCAGCTGATAGTTTATTCTAGTCGGTCTTGAAATCAAACACGTATTCTTGTCAATGGCAGCCGAGAAGATTTCTACGCAGTACTGACAGACTTTCGACTTAACTCCACGGTGTCCCGAACTAGACTCACTCTGTTTGTTCTCAAAGCACAACACATTATTCCAATTGAACGGCATCTATTCATCTCATCCTCTCATTTGCCCTTTTATTTATTACTAGCAGTTGCCCGCGACTACGTCTGCGTAATAATGAAGATATAAAGTACTATGAAGTTGAATGATGTTTCATATTTCAGTCAACAGAAATTGCCGATCACACATCTGTCGCAAAATCCGTTCTTAGCTATCTACTAAGTATAAAACTACCTCCCTGCCAAATTTCATCTTTGCATGTCAATATGTCAATGTTTTTTAAAATATGCTATAGCCTATGTTCATCAGGGATAACGTAGGATTCTAATGGTGAAAGAATTTTTCAAATCGGTCCAGTAGTTTCGGAGCCTATTCAATACATACAAACAATCAAATGTTTCCTCTTTATTATATTAGTATAGATTTAATAACATCAATAATGTTCGTGCCTACCTGAAAACCATTAGCCAGCCGTATTTTAGGAATTACCTAAACAATGATCCCTAAGTTTTAACACTCTGCCTACCTGCCTACAACAATGCCCTAGGAAGGCAGATGTGATAAGGCTATCACTAGTCGTCTATAACAAAAGACATGAGATTAAATATGCTACCTCTACCGACTTCTATAATATAATCTGGGAAAAATAAGCGTTCCTATTTCAAATTTGTGACGTCATGTTCTCTTAAATCTGTTGTTAAAGACATTTTGACGTCTACCCTCCGTTCCGATTCGATTTCTTAGACAGATTACTCGCAAGTTGTATTTAGTTATCTATATCTATACTAATATATAAAGAGGAAACATTTGATTGTTTGTTTGTATGTATTGAATTGGTTCCGAAACTACTGGACCGATTAGAAAAATTCTTTTACCATTAGAATCGTACAAAATCCCTGATGAACATAGGCTATAGAATATTTTCAAAAACGTTAAGAATATGTATGAAAACTTCAATAATATAACCTAAAGTGTGAAAAAAATTATTATATTGGGTACGCTGCGGAAATTATTGACAATAGAGCAAAGTGATGTACCACAGTTTTATAGAGGACATCAATATCTACAAAAAAGTCTGCGACACCATATGTCTAACTATTACAGTTATGTCTCAATAACTGCTTTTTCATGTTAAAATTTAAACTTCATAGTACTTTATATCTTCATTACTACGCAAACGAAGTCGTTGGCAACAGCTAGTTAAGTATAAAGAAAATAATTAGTACATTAAATGCGATACAACCCTGCAATATGTTATATTATTAATTCTCGTGTTACTGAAGAAATTTAAGCTACTTAAGGGCTTTGTGAGCAGTTCTCCCGTGAATATTAGCAAATCTCCTATTCGTTGTTCATCTCATAAGTATCAACCCAATTTTGATTATTCTTCATGCGATCGTTTTATGTGCGCGTTATAATTCATGCGGAGGTAATATTTGCTTTTAGTATTCAAATGAATTCGATGGCTTCGATATAACCTATATGCAGTATCATAGCAAGATTCGATGATTGAAATTAAGTCTTCCCAAATAATCGATGTTACAATTTTGCCACGTCACAACGGCTGAAAAACTTTCGAATTTTAAATACGCATATGTATAACATACATTATAAATTTTAATTCAAAAAATAGATAAAATTGCTATATTAATACATTGATTGTTTTATCTATACTAATATATAAAAAGAAAACATTTGATTGTTTGTTTGTATGTATTGAATAGGCTCCGAAACTACTGGACCGATTTGAAAAAATCTTTTACCATTAGAATCCTACATTATCCCTAATGAACACAGGCTATAGAGTATTTCACTAAATCTCGAAAACCGCTTCACGTACAAAGATGAAATTTGGCAGTGAGGTAGTTTATAGTTAGTAGATAGCTAAGAACGGATTTTGCGACAGATGTGTGATAGGCATTTTCTGTTGACTGAAATATGAAAGAACATAACTTCATAGTACTTTATATATTCATTATTACGCAGACGTAGTCGCGGGCAACTGCTAGTTATTTAATATTTTGAATAATTGAAATTGAAATGTAAAGTGGCACATGAATTGGTCGCATGAGGAGTCCACACATGGCAGTGGCCGAAACATTTCGCGGGCAACTCGTAAACCGTAATGTATATTTATGTGTTGAATAAACCTTTTAGCCTAATTACATGTCTGTGTGTATCCTTAACTATAATAAATCAGCCCATTTAGGATCAGTGCAAAAATATATAAAAGACGTATTTGCTTTTTCCTCACATCCCTTCTTGTTTGCAATATTTACTAACATGACGACGGTCTCATTAATCGTGTTTTCAGTTAAATATGCTACATCCAGTTTATCTTACATTATTATTTATACATCATTCCAGTATTACAGTAAATTACACCTCCTTGACT
>JAPWLS010002457.1:0-12269 GCA_028551675.1 Tineola bisselliella
TTTCCAGCGAATTTCCTCAACAAAAACATTACCTTACTTTTCACCACGTCATTTGACAACGTCTCAATCTGAAAAAAGCCAATTCTGATTATTCAGTTACATGAGTATATGAGCAATTTCGCTACTCGCACATAGATGGCGCTCTCAAAAATGTAACACACAATTTTTCACCTACTAATCTTATATATGACAGAAAAACGTTATTTAGACACACACAAACAAACAGTTAACAAACCAACACATGAAAGTAACAACTGCACTAGACTAGAGAAATAAAGCTAAGTTTGGTAACCTAATAGTTGTGTTAGACATCTGAAGAAAACTATATACATTATGATTAAATACGAATGCCAGTCTGCTGCTCGAACATAGAGTGTTATAAGAAAGTTATTATGACGTTAGTATGTAAGTGGACAATGCCAATATACAGCAGCTAAATCAAATTGATAATTAATAAATTTATATTTGTATTGACGAGTAAAAGCGCTCTATTGGAGCTCATTTACTAAAAGTAAATAAATAAAATAAAAATAAAAGCAAGCGCAAAATAGACTTGAGCTTCTTAGACTTCAAATTCATATATCTTTATTGCATGTCACAATTGTAATAACACTAGTTTACAAATTAAAATAAAAGTCATGTCCTTTCAATGTATTCCATATCGTTGTATTTAGTAGTAATAACTAAACGCAAACATATATTTATTTTATTTCTATCACGTCTATAAATCAAGTTCTTATTACATCTTATTTTCAAACTACCCATAAGTTGGTTTCGATTTTATTATAAAATTTTGATGCTGTGTAGTGTTTAGTTAAATAAATATTTGTTTTTACAATGTCAAAAAGGTTGTGTAAAGTACATCCTGATCGTT
The DNA here is from genome assembly GCA_028551675.1 of Tineola bisselliella. NCBI lineage: Eukaryota > Metazoa > Arthropoda > Insecta > Lepidoptera > Tineidae > Tineola > Tineola bisselliella. The sequence continues at coordinate 875 of JAPWLS010002457.1, forward strand.
TTTGTTATGTGTGTGGTGAATTTATAATATCTAAAAAAGGATATCCCATAACGGAATCACTTAAAGGTGCATATTTTGGTTATTTCAAAATGACGTGTTAGATTTTTTTAATAATTTTTCTGAAACTCAGTGCACCTTAAATGTTAAGAAAAAAAACGTTTCATTTGAAGGACAAAAACCTTCTAAATTAGTGTAATTTAGATGTCATTCAGTTTAGTGTCAAATGTGACACCCGGTCAGGGCACAGCAATATAATAATAATAATAATAACAATAACAATAAACAATTTCATTTACTGTTTCGAATCATTGAGGTATTCGTCAAATAAAATTCTTTGACTTCAAGTGGAACAAATCAATATCCGTGACATTTTTAACAGTGGGCTTATCACGAATTTTAGTCTGGCTTTCGAACCGAGTTCGCTTCAAGCGATTTGTATGGAAATTTGAGCAGCGCCACCGCGTGCGGATTTGGAACTACAATATTTTAGATGCTTTTTGTTAATTTTCGAACGTCTCGATCTTTCGTTCATTTGATAGATTGCTGGTGCTCGTTAGTCGTTAGTAAAAATTCATGATCCCGATTGCTAACGGATCCGTTTTACTTGTAACAGCTCGATTCGAAAGCCAGACTAAATTCGTGATAAGCCCCCTGATCTCGCTTATTGGAAACTAATAAACTTACATGTTTACCAGAATCACCGCAAGTCCAAAACGTCAGACAATTCTCAGAGCCCAATGGCGTACTAAAACCAAATATCTTCGTAATCCAAGCATCATCTTGGGTAATTCTAGACTTATCCTCCTTTGTCCATAAGAAAGCGTACCACGTGACATTTTTTGGCCACCAAACGGTATCGAATGACAATATTATCTTTCCCATAACACCTATAGTCATATGCTGTATTGCTTTGATTTTGGCTTCAGGCAAATTCGGTGTAAATAAAGTTTTATGCCTGAAAATAAATACATAAAATAATATAAAAAGGGCGACACAAATATATCAGCAATATTTTTTTTATTTCACAATATAATTAGTGGACAATGCCAGTATACAGTAGTTGTTTTAATTCATTGACAAGTAAAAGCACTCTATTGGAGTCATCTACTAAAGCAGCCATTCTCAAAGTGTGTTCCGCGGAACCCTAGGGCTAAAATACTGCAAAAAATACCTACCAAAGGGAGATTATAAGGTTACTTCTAAATATTACAATTAAATATTACGTAATATTCATAAATACATATAAATCAGTTTTTTATAATTATATTAAGGCTTTTTCCTTCGCCAAAAGTTTGAGAACCGCTGTGCTAAAGTATTAATGAAATATATATGTATATACTTCAAACGCACGCGTATTTAACCATAGAGAATTTAATTATAGAGAAATATCTATAACTCAACCCCACTATGCCTGCTTCACCGGCTCAAGACTTACCTATCTTTCAAAACGCCTAAAGAAACAGTAACAATGACGTTTTTACTTTTAAATTTGGAACCATCTTTACAAATAACCGTCACTTCCTGTTCCGAGTCGTCACTCCATTCTATATTATCTACTTCATGATTTAACAATATTTCCGCTGGCAACCCTGTACCGTAGTTTATTCTGTTCTGAAAATCAATTCGCGGGGTCCTATTAAAAAATTAAGATATCTACCAAATCGCAATGATTACAACAAAGCTAATTAAAGTTGTCATTCTGCATAGTTTATTTGTAGAGATTCTTCATTGTTGTATTGAGTATCTCAGAAACCATTTTCATGAGATGGACATCTATATTTTAAAGGTATTTAAACTTACAATCTCGCATGGGCGTAGCTAGCCATGGGCTCAGGGTGGGGCAGCAGTCTAAAATAATATGTAACTAGCAAACTATACCCTCGGTCTTACCCCGGTTAATGTTTTTTGTGTTGACTGACGACTGTCGAGTGTGAACTTTCTTACAGATATTAAGTATTGTAGTTAGCACCTAGATAATTAAGTTCTTTAGGTTTGATTAGGCGCCTTGCAAGTCAGAGCCAGGGTGGGGCCAGCGCCCCACCCTGCCCCACCGTGGTTACGCCCTCGCAACCTCGCATAACGACCAAAATAAATTGTAAAATAATAGCTCGCTTATCGAGCGACGTGGATAGGGGAATCCCCGAATCGTGTAACAGAACTTTCCATGCTATTGAACTCTTTGCGCTAGCTAGTTAAGATTATTTCGCTTAACAAGTAAGACTCCGGAACGAATTATACTTGTTATGCGAGGTTCCACTGTAATCTATCGAAGTTGAGGCATGTGTGAAAGAGATGCAGATAGATATCTCTTTCTATCACTTATATACCTACAAAAAATGTATCCATTTGAAAATTGCCGTGTATAGATTAATCAAATACATACTTAAATGTAATATAATCTCCCAAAGGCTCGGGCACAGTTGGCGGATAATCCACAATGTCAATGCAGAACCCGTACAACTCGTTCAAGAGTTCCGAGTCCAGCACTGCACCATCACTTCGGAACGTCTCAGCCGTCAGATCTTGCTGCATGATCGGAATTTTATATTCGTTCGCCAAATCAAATACTTTACTTGGACGTTCACCGTGTATCCTGAAATAACCGACTTCCAGATGAAAAGATTATTAAACTGAAATGATTGTATGTTGGTGTGCTTATATACTTGGATACTAGCTTTATTTACATTCATTGTATTACATTGTTTAAAGATTATATTGTACAGATTATGATTGGTAAATTTCTTGTGATTTCTTCCCGTTGTATGCCTTTCCAAAATCACAGTACATTCGGGCTATATGCAAGAGCCTAAAAGGACTATGTGAAATAAAAAAAAAAATATTTTGATTCTTTATCACACTAGAGACTCCTCACGAGGTCAATTTGACCGCTTTGAGGAAACTAATGTCATATTTAAATTCACAATAACCTTGAATAGTGTGATTGTATCTATCAGAGGCGGCTCGTCCTAAAGAGCGCTGGTGCAGTGCACTCCCACGAAAATTACAGAAGTAATCTATATTTCTTCATAATACATACTATCCTTACATTACATTCATTCTATTCTACTATGCATATACAATAGTATATTATATTACCTATATCTACGCCGCTGTAATATAAGTTCTGTAATTTTCGTGGGAGTGCACTGCACCAGCGCTCTTTAGGACGAGCCGCCTCTGATATCTATAATTAAAATTTAATTCGGCTTGTAATAGTATGCAATGTAATTCTGTAGGGAGGCTTGATAAATAAAGAAGAATAAATAAATTTAGTGTTAAAGCAAAGATATCACAATACACACCACTCGGCACCAATTTCAACGATTCCTCTGCCAAAATTCACTGTTTTCACTCTTCCGCCTATATAGTCCGCTGCCTCCAGCCCCAGGACAGATTTGCCAGCCTTACTCAGGACGTTAAGGGCTGCCACACCAGACGCACCCATGCCGATGACAATTGTGTCGTATATTTTCGTCATATTTCTGTAATTATTGTTTTGTATATAGACCTAACTCTAACCTAACCTTTTCGTTATTCGTACAGTTTTGGGGTCCTCAACTAAAGCCAAGCCTTTTGTATTTCCGATTATAGTCTGTATTTTGTCAAAAAAAATTAAAAGGTTTTCTTATATAAACACCTAACCTGTTGATTCAAATTATAACCTCTAAAATTAATTAAAAACCGACAAAAATACTTGAAATAAATCGTTAAATTTAATTCACACATCACTATTAGATTCCTATACGAATTTAATTTTGGTTCTAAGTAAAAGTTTGTAAAAACTAAACGAAACTTACCTTTTTATTCAGTAAATCTTAGCAGTTATAATTAGAAACGATAAACAACGTTATCAACGATGTTTATGAATGATTCGTTTTAATACATTATATTTAAATATATTAATAATTAATCTAATCTAATCTTTACTCATTAATCGTAAAAAACATGAATAAAAAACAACACAAAACATTTACTTTGAACGTATAAAGTAACAATTTTAAAAAACATCTTCGTTCTATACAAACTCAATATAAAAGATGACAACATAAATTAACACCATAACTTTTAATGTATCTATAGTAGGAATTGAAACATAATACAAGGAAATTTTGACACTTTCCTTCGAATAGTTACTTTTTAAAATATATATCTTATATTTTTTACAAAATTAAATATATAAATATACTTACGTATTAACGTGTTGGATAGATAATACGTTTATTAATAAAAAACAATGTAATATTTTAAAACACATGATTAAAAAATGATCTCTTATTAAACTAATATATGTCTTCAATTCTAAAGTCAATTGTAGGTCACTTAAATTTATCCATACACTCGCCACAGAATAACGGACTAAATTAGATTAACTACGTTTCAATAAGAAATCCTGCCAATGTCAAGTATTCGAGCAAAATAACCCAAGGAATTATAAAATTTTGATTCACACGTAAACCCTCATGTCAATAAAAAAACTACTATCTATTCATATCGAGGTGCTAACTATATTTTGGTATTTGATAGGTTTTTCTTTGACGTGTGAATTAAAATTTAGTAATCTCTTATTGGGTTATAGCTCGAATACTCGACGTTGGCAGAATTGTCATTAATAGACATCTGAGGCCATTAATAAAGAAGAATATTTTTAACCCTTAGTTACTCGCACTAAGAATATTACATAACTGCTCGCATGGGGTCACATGATTTAATATATATAGAAAGGTATAAAGTAAATGAAACAATTTAATTATTAAAGTGCTTTGTTTTTTATTTTATATATATATATATATATTATTATTTTACAGTAATAACGTGAATTAGTAACAAATTAGAAAACAACAAGATAAACTAAAACATTCCAAATTTAATGCGAAAATGCTCTGACCCCATGCGAGTAATTAAGGGTTAAAAAGATGCTTTATTAAAGCTAAACAAAAAACTAACTTTATATTGCATTATTACTATTATTGACGAGTTTTTTTGATGTATTCCAGTCATATGCCTTCTGGGCCTATGTAAGATAAAGATTTTATCAGAATGGACGTACACACTACGATTTTCAAATGGATACAGTTTTTGTAGGTACATAAGCGATCGCGATGTCGTGAACGGCAAAGGAGATATCTGCATCCCTTTCACACATGATAAGAGTATAGCTATCCCTTTCTAATTATTGTTTTTACCAGTCCAAAGTCCAATCTGTATCCATTTGAAGATTGTCATACATATGAATAGTGTTTTTATTTTCGCTTTAAACCTGTAGTATCGTCGAAGTGTTACAACAAAAAAATTAAAGATTGGGTAATACGCAAAAAAAGATAAAATTAATATATATATTTGAAATATTTAGTTTAATAATTGGATTCCACCTTTCGCCGATTATTTCGTCATTAAGTTATTCCTTTCCTATTTATTATGTAGTTTTAAACCACAGTAAACATCAAGAGGTCATTTTTCGCGTGGATTATTTCTACATATCAACTTGTACAATTAATAAACAATATTATTTAAGATCAAAGTTCTTTATGACTGTTATAAAAACATTAATATGTACTGTGTAGGGATAAACTTGTCACGGGCAAAGGAATTGAAATGATTTCCCATAACTTAAAAATAATTAATGAATTATTAATATTACCCCTATTATATTTATATTTTAACTAACTTTTACCCGCGGCTTCGCTCACATTTAAGTCATTAAATAAGTATCAGAGATCATTTCAATAGAAATGAATCAATATGATTCCAAACAGCTGAAACTATAGTCAATTGGAAACTATAGTAATAAAAAGTATCCTATGTTACTTCTAGTACCTCCAAAAACATGTGTACAAAGTTTCATGATGATCGGTTAAGTAGTTGTTGCGTGAAAACGTAACAAACAAACTCACATTCACATTTATAATATTAGTAGGGATTATAAAATAGAGTCTTCCTAAATTGTATTCTTCTTCTTCTTCTTCTTCTTTTATTAATGGCTTAGAGATATCTATTAAAGAAAATTCTGCCAATGTCGAGTATTCGAGCAATAACCCAATAAGAAATTGTACAATTTTAATTCACACGTGAACCCTCATGTCAAAAAACCAACCCCAATCCTGAATCGCATTGTCCGCTACAAACAATATTTCTCCTATGACAATTGGTTATCTGTGGACTTATCACGAATTTTAGTCTGGCTTTCGAACCGAGTTCGCTTCAAGCGATTTGTATGGAAATTTGAGCAGCGCCACCGCGTGCGGATTTGGAACTACAATATTTTAGATACTTTTTGTTAAGTTTCGAACGTTCATTTGATAGATTGCTGGTGCTCGTTAGTAAAAATTCATGATCCCGATTGCTAACGGATCCGTTTAACTTGTGACAGCTCGATTCGAAAGCCAGACTAAATTCGTGATAAGCCCACTGGAAGAAATTACTTTTAGTGATAAGATCGTCAATTACTCTAAATTTGTTTCTTATTGTATTAGTATTATTATTATTTAAAACAATAAAGCATTTATTGTTATTATATATTTTACTGATTTTTTTTTTAATACGTCGTGTCTAATCTTGACATTTTCAGTAACATATTCTTCCGTCATATATATTTGACATCGTGTTGATTGTTAATTAATTTTCCATTTTTAACATATATACATCGGAAACATGCTCGGTTTTCTGCCCAAAGTGAACTCTTGCTGCTGCGGATGCAGTTTGCGCGTTGGCACGATCCTGATAGCTGTCTTTTCCCTGGTTAGTGCATACCTGAATTTAATTAGTTGTTTTAGGCGTTACCTTGCGAAAATCCATATTAATGGAAATTATTTTGCTTATAATTCCCGCTACAATAGGTCGATGAAGGAAAATAACCTCCACCAACATTCAATAACTTGTCTCGACGCGTTTCGCCACTAAATGTGGCATCATCAGTGGGCTTATCACGAATTTAGTCTGGCTTTCGAATCGAGCCGTCACAAGTAAAACGGATCGGTTAGCAATCAGGATCATGAATTTTTACTAACGACTAACGAGCACCAGCAATCTATCAAATGAACGAAAGATCGAGACGTTCGAAAATTAACAAAAAGTATCTAAAATATTGTAGTTCCAAATCTGCACGCGGTGGCGCTGCTCAAATTTCCATAGAAATCGCTTGAAGCGAACTCGGTTCGAAAGCCAGACTAAAATTCGTGATAAGCCCACAGGATACGCATCGAGGCAAGTTATTGAATGTTGGTGGAGGTTATTTTCCTTCATCGACCCAATGTAGCGGGATTTAGAAGTAAAATAATTTCCTTTAATATGGATTCCCGCAAAGTAACGCCTGAAACAATCAATTATACTGATAGTAACGTTTACTAAAACTCCTTTTTTTCTGATTTCAGTTTGCGATATGTAATGTATGGAGACGTTTGAACGCTTCAGTGTGTTGGTTAAGCGTGTCACCGATATTTATTTCATAATTATATACATCACATAAAACTCATTATGCTCCGTTCACATATGTCGCCTGTCGGGCCCGGATTTTAAGCGGATGTTCCAGTGGCAGAATATTTTATATGAAGCCATTCACACTCGTCCGACACCGATTTTGTGTCGGCACCGACAAGAAATGTCGGCTGTTTTGCGAGCCCTCTACGCCCGGATAAAAATCGTCTCCGACCTCGCTCGCCTATGAGTAAGTATGGCGCCGTTCACATTTGTCGGATGTCTGAAGCGATAATTCTTTCCCCACTTCCCCTTTCTCCGCCCATTCATGCGTCACGGCCACAGATTACGCACACAAGATCGCAGCGCGCAAGCGGATTTGTGTTTTGTTTTTAGCTTCAACGGGGTCCGACAACCGACTGGTGTGAACAGAGGCGCCGACAAGCGATTAAAATCCGGAGCCGACAGGCGACATATGTGAACGGAGCATTAGGATTGACAGGTCAAAAAGTCAAAAAACATTAGTACAGGTTTTATAACATAACAAATAATTTTATTTTAACCTAGCTGTTGATATAAAGATATAAAGTACTATGAAGTTTAAATTTTAACATGAAAAAGTAGTTATTGTGACATAACTGTAATAGTTAGACATATGGTGTCGCTGACTTTTTTGTAGATATTGATGTCCTCTATAAAACTGTAGTACATCACTTTGCTCTATTGTCAATAATTTCCGCAGCGTACGCGATGTAATGATTTTTTTTTGTATTCTTTTCACATTTTGAGTTACATTCTATAGCCCAGGGCTTCTTAAACTTTTTTATATAGCGACCCCCTTCAAGCTTAGTAAATTTTAAACGACCCCCTCCTCCATATAATGAAATATATATTAACCGTAGATGTAGATGTAATATCGCACTATTTTACAATGTAAATAAAATAAGGATTAAAGAATACGTACCCATTCATTTCACATATATATAATTGGAAACGTTGACGGGATATCGGTCGTAATAAAACACAATAAATAGAATGACATAAAACTATATATATATTTATTCAATAGAAAAAATAATTTTAAACAATTTTTAGGCCCTACATAACAGTTTTGCATTGCCACTTTTTTCAAAAAATAGTTATAATAAAACTACAATAGTATTTTGTATGATTTTTATTTGTATTTATATTTGTGCGTAGTGTGTATACTAATTTTAAAATTTTATTTATAATGATTGAAAAGTATCAGATCTTTGCAACCCCCTTTCAGTAGTCTCGCGACCCCCCTGAGGGTCGCGACCCACAGGAAGCCCTGCTATAGCCTATGTTCATCAGTGATCTGCGTCTCGTTCCGTTTACACTTACGTGCATTGTTATTGGTCTCAGATTTTTTAAAATTGAATATTAACAAGTTTTCTTTAGTTAATATTATTACTACATTATTTATTTATTATAATAAAATATGTAAAATTATTACGCTCGGTAATCAATTAAAACTATACAATACAATGTATCTACATGTGTAGTATATATGTATATATTATTATTTTATGTAATGTATATTTAGTTATTATTTTCTTTTCATTGCACTGAATATCACTGCTCACACCGACAAAGGTTAGCTGGTAGATAAAGCTCGCCTATGTGAAAAAATATTACTGTTTTTTTGCAATAAAGAACTTATTTATTTATTTATCTACTAATAAGTAATTAACAATCTTTCTAAAACGTCAAAATTCACAGACTGGTTTATCTTGTTACACTCTATGTAACATCACAGACACTCTAAATAACGACAACAATACATAATTATTGTGGATTAAATGATTTACCCTCTAATCTTCGCAATTCCCAACTTTAAAAAATCATTAAAAGAATATTAACTCTCTTCCTAGTATTTATGTATTATAGTGTTATTAGCTTATGTATGTATCTATGTAACATGGTGTGTATTGTGTATAGTTCATATGTTTATCTATATTTGTATCTATTTGTACCTCCCGCTATTTCTCTTCTGCATTGTTCTACATCTCAAAGTTGGTTGCCTGGAAGAGATCGCTTCTTACTCGCTTACTTTGTATTATTTCTAGAGATGTTCCGACTATCCGGCTTCTTACTTTGTGTCTATTTCTCAATAAAATGTATGTGTTACTTCCTTGTAAAGAAAACATATTGATGACATTTATCAAACAAAATTAGTATCTTAATTAAAAAACAAATCAACATAATATTTAATGACATATATTGCAATTTAATTCTGCGTGATGATATTTGAAACTATCGTCAAACTAGTGAGTCAAAAATCTTTTTTTGTTATTTATATTTGTCCACATGTCAGTAGTGACAGTAGTGAGTAGCGAATCAGCTGTAAACGAAGCGTCACGGGAATCCCCTAAACCGTAGTCGGCTTGGCCGATTAGTCGGCCGACTAGTCGGTTTATTTACAACCGACTAATCGGCTAGTCGGCTAGTCGGCCAAAGTCATAATCGGCACATCTCTAATTATTTCCCACTGTCCTATTTTTAGGACACTATATTCAATTTTTTTTAACCTATTAAGAGTTTTATTTTTTATTGTTTCTGATGAAATTCGTATTTTTATACTATTTTTCTGATGAGAAAAATATTTACGTAATTTTAACATAATTTTTTCAAATTGATCATTTTTGTTGCCTCAAAAAAAAAGCCATTATGTTCCGATTTTATATACCGTAAAAGAAAACAGTAATCAACTTCAAACTACATAAAACTGATTCTTATAAAAATAAAAACAAAATATAATTTTTATCCCCATTGTCATATTTTATAGGACAGGCTGACTCAGCGTTAAAGAACTTTTTGTCATATTACTTTTTCTTAACGTATTATGAACTTAATTTAAAGATTTCACCAAAAAATTCCAATGTTTTCGACGCTTGGGAAGTAATGGGTTAAGTAATAAATAAACATGTATCACAATTTACAATAGTCAAATAAACGATTTTTCTTCTCTCCATTTAACATCGAAAATTAATATAATTAGTTGTTTCAGGCGTTACTTTGCGGAAATCCATATTAAATTAAATTATTTAAAATTATTTTATTTTATTTTTTTTTTGTCGTTGAAGCGAAGCCGAAGCGACCGCACGTATCCTGATGCTGCCACGTGAAGTGGCGAAACGCGTCGAGACAAATTACTGAATGTTTTAGAGGGAATTATAAGCAACATCATTTTAAATAATTTAAGCGAAAATTAATACAAATCGCGTTCAGCTAGCTATACACAAGAACAAATAAATATCGGTGACACGCATCTTTCCACACCAAGTCAGGCTTGATATTATTCCCTATATTTACTAACAGTCGTATGTATTGAGCGCTACAAACCGCGAAACTGGGTTTGTGAGTATTTTAATAATATTCTGCATGATCGTTGACGCCATTTTGTTTGTTACGGCCGTGTGCGTCATTGCGTTCGAATTGTGTCAAGTAAGTAAAGCCCACAGTCCACTACTAGCGTAGCTATAATGTAGTATCGTTTAGCAAACAACACCAATGAACAAATTAGATAAATGTAGTTCGTTAATAATTTAATTATGATATTTAAATAACTATATTATTTATTTGACTTAATTGTAAATAGTTTTATTCGTTATTCAAATTGTGATATTAATTTCAAGTCTAGTTGTAGAGCCCTGTTTGTGGAGACAGTAATAATTATTTACTAATAAATAATAAATCTTTAAACATAGCAATCATTAGATAGTAATCAAAATAAAATAGTAATATGTTCAAATATACAGTTTATTTATATTTTATTGCGTGTAACAGAACGTGATGACAGCTAAGTGACAGTAGACGCTTGCAATGGATTATTATCATTGGTCAAAAATCACGTTAACAATGATTCAAGCTTGTGATTGGTCTATAGTGGAACCTCGCATAACGACCTAAATAAATTGTATAATAGCTCGCTTAACGAGTGACGTTTCGTGTTATTGTTAAT
>JAPWLS010000124.1:0-14560 GCA_028551675.1 Tineola bisselliella
ACGATATATAAATTATAAAGCATAAACTTGACATTGATTTATCAGTATTTCATTACTACTGGTGAAAAAGCCAAGCCTGTTTGGTTAAACATGGCGGCATTCCAAAATAACGCCACTTGCAGATTCCGAAAACGTAAGGTTTTCATTCGCGGAATCATTAGATTATGCTAAAATGTATTAAAAATGGCATCTTTATTGCAACGTAGCAATATTTTTATAGTAGCCCGGATTACATTGCGGTACGCTAACTCTGAAGAAACGAATATTACCTGCGAACTGATGTGTTTACGACAGACATTCTTGTCTCGTAATATTGATGAATTAAGAAAAACATCGGATTTAGAATCGAAATGAAACTACGCTTTAAAATTACATTTTTATTAGAACATCACAACATCAATTATTTTTAAAAACAATAGTACATTTAAAAATAGAATATAACAGAGAAAAATAATTACTTCTTAATCAATGAACAAAAAAAGTGGAAATAAATCTTACCCGGACAAAAAAAATGTAGTCGTATAGAAAAAGAAAAAAGAATATGAGTATCTGTGTGGAGCAACTCGCGCCGGACTGGCGAACCTAACCCAAAAAATTCTCAAAGTTCAAAAAAACGGTTTTTTTTAAATAAAAAAAAAACAATGTCTCCGATCAGAAAAAGTTAAATTATAAAGTTGTAGATATTAAAAAAACACATCGATTTGTTTTTGTTGAGTTTAATTCGGTGCATAACTTTTCGAGTTATTTTAAAAAAATCATCGAAAATGACCATTTTTTGTTTTTATAATAACTTTTTTAATTTTTGTTTTTTTTTTTGAAATTCAGCAAAAAGGTAGGTATTTACTAGCCAAATAAGCTCGTTTTTGTAAAGTTAAAAAATATTAATTTTTTACCGAGATACATCGATTTTTCGAAAAAAAGGTGCCTTCGGAAAATGGCCACTTAAGCCCTAGGGAAGGTCATAGAAAATCGTCCGGGTACGCATTTTCTTTGTGAAGAGTTGTACTTTCATACTATTAAAAAAGGTAATCGATTTTTAAATTTTTAAGTCCCAAAAATGACTTTGAAAAATCCCATTTTTTTAAAAAATGACGTTTTTGGACCATATTTTTTTCATTTTTTTGTTTTAATAACATTATTAACTGCAGCTAAATCAATCAAATAAATTCGTGAAAAAATGCGAGTAACCTATTTAAGCCACAGCCGAAAAATGAAAAAAATATGGCCCAAAAACGTCATTTTTTTAAAAAAAGGGATTTTTCAAAGTCATTTTTTGGACTTAAAAATTTAAAAAATCGATTACCTTTTTTAATAGTATGAAAGTACAACTCTTCACAAAGAAAATGCGTACCCGGACGATTTTCTATGACCTTCCCTAGGGCTTAAGTGGCCATTTTCCGAAGGCACCTTTTTTTCGAAAAATCGATGTATCTCGGTAAAAAATTAATATTTTTTAACTTTACAAAAACGAGCTTATTTGGCTAGTAAATACCTACCTTTTTGGTGAATTTCAAAAATACCAAAAATTAAAAAAGTTTTTATAAAAACAAAAAATGGTCATTTTCGATGATTTTTTTAAAATAACTCGAAAAGTTATGCACCGAATTAAACTCAACAAAAACAAATCGATGTGTTTTTTTAATATCTACAACTTTATAATTTAACTTTTTCTGATCGGAGACATTGTTTTTTTTTTATTTAAAAAAAACCGTTTTTTTGAACTTTGAGAATTTTTTGGGTTAGGTTCGCCAGTCCGGCGCGAGTTGCTCCACACAGATACTCATATTCTTTTTTCTTTTTCTATACGACTACATTTTTTTTGTCCGGGTAAGATTTATTTTTTTTTACATAGGACCAAAAGTTCATTGATTGGACTAACAACTATTGGACTAGTTCCTTCATTAAAAACTATTTTCGAGAAATTTAATTAAAAAAAAAATCTACTACTAAAACTAATTAATACAAACGAATAGAAGCGTGCATTTTAAAACTAAGTTTGAGACACTCATTACAATAATAATAATAATACAAATACATGATTATCATTTTGAAAAAAAAAGAACAACTTTAAAAACACTAAAAATACATTATTTAAAATATTACGCACTAAAGCCCATTGCCTGCCAACAATCATAGAGTTAAACATGCAGAGAAGTCATAGACTATAAGTTAAATACATACATTTTAAAATAAGACAAATAAAAAATATTTTAGGTACAGTAACACGTCCAGTCATGGAGAGTATTAGTGAATAACTAAATCGCATTTGTCCGCTGGGCTAACAGATACGACCGTCATAACTCCGTTTCCGGCGGATACACATAATAGGCAAAGGGCTTAAAATAACCTAAATACATTCAAAAAATATATTAGCATAAAAACACAATTTTGTATGATTTCATTATAAAAACATATTTGGTTAAAATAATTAAGGAAAATAGACAATAAATTAATACAGTAATGACCAAACAATCAAGTTTGAAGTCTTAAAACAAACATTTAAATAAAATAGATACCACAGACACTATAGACTATAGTTGAAAGATTCAAGAGTTATTCAGTGTTACCAGCAGTAAAACTTTACTTTCAATTGTTTAACGACTAAACTTATTGACAGTTCAAAGTGATATATATACTGAGCAACCAATATTTGAATCCTACCCACAAGGTAATAAGTTAGACTTATTAAAAAGACAAATTACTATTTACTAAAGTGCGAATATACAGGGACGAACATTCAGTTATCGTCAATAGACTGATTGATCTTGAAAGAAAGATGTAATGGGAAATAAAAAAACAATTCTCATAGTCATTTAAATCTATAGTAAGTTACGTCATTGTATAGTTAAACTTATCAATCACAAACACGATGTATAATAATTTTAAAAAACTGTTTTGCGGCTTATTTTATCCGCAAATTGTACAAATAATAATTTAATATAAAACATTACATGCAATTCTAAAATCTATTTAAGCACGCTTTTTTGTACTTTCTTTGTTCATATTTCTTATGGATATTTTTCAAATGTTAGTAAGATGACCAGTGAAATAATTATTACCCATAAGAAATTGTTTTTCCTTAATTTAATATTTACAACCCAAAGCCGACCTACCAGCAGGCCGAATGCTAGACAAGTTGTTATTGTACATTCAGGAACTCGACAGAAGGTGTTGCACCCTGGACATATTGGACAAAGTTCAATGATCAGAACAGAGGTTCGAAGCGTCTTTATTAGTTTATATCCAGCTAAATAAAGTCTACCATCCACAAAAGGCTTTAAATTCATTATTTTGTATGTATTATCTTGTTTAATTTAGAATTAATATAGCTCTATAAGGTTAGGCAGAGCAAATTGACAATTCTTAAATATCCACTTACCTAAGCCTATATTCAGAAATTACACACAAGCATAGATTCACTGAGTAGAGTTCAAAAGTACAAATATCACTCAGCCATACGAAACAAAATAGACCAATCACACGCTTGTCATTGTCATTACTTCCTGTTACAACTATATGCAACTTATTACTATTTTATTTTGTTTACTGTCTAATATGTGTCGTGTTTAAAGATTATTATTTGTTAGTAAATAATTGTTACTACATGAAATGGAACAAAATGCATTTAAGTAATGATCAGGTAATCACAGACCAAACCAGGGACAAGCGTTATTTCTGAATACAGACCTATATTTAAAATGTTTTTTTAGGGATTTCCTATTTTTTCTTTAATAAAATTAGAACTGATAAAAATATAACTTCATATCCTTCATTATAATTTACAAAATAATTTAGACCATTTTAAATTTAGTGATTGGCTTGATGTAATTTCAAATAAACAATTACCAAAACAGTTATGTAGGGAAGACGATATAGAATAATCTTTGTGAACTTAATTGATCTTAAAGAAATTCGATCAATGTAACATATGTCATATTTTCTCTTTGACTTAGTGACCATAACGTAGATAATGCAGGTCACATAAACTACCCCAGTGCTCCATCGACCAATAACAAACCCCTATAACTCACTGTCATGTATAGAATCCTCCGTAGCCTTCCGTATGTCAGACAAAGGGTTACCATGCACTCTGAATCTATAAACACACGTATAAGTAGGGTTGCCATAATTAGTCTCAACTCTCAACTCGATGATGTCGAAAGCCACCGGATAGTTTATGCCGCCGATGTTGTGCGTCTTCGGGTATTTTACTGGGAAGTATTGGATGCTGGTCCCGTTCTCGTCGTACATGTAGTCGCCGAATAGATGCGGATTCGAATCCAACTCGTCACGAAGACCCTGGAATTCATTCTTTATTTAGTCTACCAATACTACAATTATCTGGAAGAAATTATTTTTAGTGATAAAATCGCCAATTGCTTCCTATGGGTTAATTTGAATCAGCATTATTTTTCTTTTAAAGCAATACAATATTTATTATTATTATTATTGTGCTCTTGATCTTGAAATAGCAAATTCTGAGTTATTAGGCTTGAAAGTGGTGGTATTTATTACACCAGAACAGTAAACTGGGTTAACATGTCTCTCTCATGACATATACTTCAAAAACGATCAATTGATTAATTAGTACAAATGTATTTTTTTTTAATTTGACACTAAAATACTCACATATACAGAGAAATTTTTAGGCGCAGACTCAATTTTGCCATCGATAGCTAGTAATTTGGACATGTGCTCGATTGAGAAACTGGTTACTTCAATCACTGCGTAGGTTTTTACAACTGAAATTAACAAATATTTGTTTTTATATTCAACTCAAGATTCATTAACACTAGAATTACCAACCGGTCAACATGACCGGTTTCAAAAATTCTTCACAGGACTTTTATGTAAAACCTTACTCATTATTTTTTGTAAATGATTCTATTTTTTACAATTCTACAATAAATTTATTGAATTATATTTAATACTTTGCAAGCACAAGTCATCCGGTCGTTTTGACCAGCTGGTAGAAATAGGTCATATTGATCAGCTGGTAGTTCTAGTGTTAAGATCGAATCACTGACAGATAGATAGCCACATAGTGGATGCCGTATGAAATAAATTGGTATAGAATATGCTAAGAAAGCAACGATACGCTAGAAATATGATAGCAGTCATCAAACTTCAGAATAGTTTCATTTCTTTTAAAGTCAAAAACTACTTGAGAATTACACCATACCAAGATACCCGGGGAATCCCTGAAAAGCCCAGCACTCGGCGGGCATCGCACCAGGAGTGAGTGCGTATCTAGGCGACGTATAGACCCACCAAACGGGAACGCCTAATAGCGAGTATTGCTTTGTTTTGATCTGATACAGTTCTGTACACCGCGTTGATAGAAGCTGACCTCCTGAAATAAACCACTTTATATTAAGCTCGTATTCGATGTATAAGTCCAGACGATCTTTAAATAGACTAGTTATATCTGGATATTTTTAAGCAAATCTGGTAACGTTAGGTTACACTTGAAAGTCGTACCACTCTCTAGTATTCTAACATCTGTTAAATAAAATAGGTAAAAAGCAGAATAATTTTGTGCATTACTTCTTCCATCTATGTCTATTATTCTATATTCTCTAACACTGATTTTGCAATATTTATTTTTAGCATGTATTTCTGCTATGTGAAAGTAGCTATAAGCTATATTTCAGCTATTTAATGACTTGAAACAAATATCTTACCAGCAGATTCCAGAGCATAATCAACCAATCCAGTCTTATCTGCATCATACACATCCAGCATAGCAGCGACGATCTTCTTAACACTCTCCTCATCAAAAGCGGTCTCACTTTTCTGCACCTTAGCCTCCTTCATATATTCCCTTGTTGTTTCAATTAGCAATTGCATCTGACTCTTCTCAAACACAGCCAAGTGTTCTTGTATTATTTTCCTTATCGCGTCCTCCGTCATTTCCGGTTTCCAAGAAGCCATCAGCTTCTCGTAAATCTCAACTTTAATGGCCACTAACTCCTCTTTACTTACAAAATTATCCTCAAAATGTACTCTTAATTTGTCAGCTACAACTTTACTATTTTCACCTATTATTTGTATAACATTGTTTTGTAAATACTTAATTGAATACGCCTCGATTTGTGATTCCAAATTGTCAAAATTTGATAACTTTTCCTCGAAGAATTTCATCTTGGCATCGACCGTTCCCGCCCATTTTTCGAGTGACGCCAGGCGATTCGACAATCCGACGTCTGTTCCGATTTTCCGCGGGAAATAGGCTGGTGACGTCACGACTTCCTTCTCACTCTCAACTAGAGCCATGATCTCTGGATAATTGTAATCTGTAAAATTAAAATTTATACATTAAATAAATTATTTAAACCAAAATAATCTGTCCTTCCCACATAATTGTTAAGTTTTTTAAATTAATTTTCAAATTTATCAAATCAAGGGAAGGACAGATCGAATACGATAATTTTTTTTAAATATAACAAAGTGGACTCACCCAAAAGCGTCCATTGTGAACCACTTTCATTAGGTGAAATTATTTCTATCCTTCCCCGAAATTATTTACAAATCTTTCCACTTGTTTCGCTAATTTACTAAGAAACCCCAAGCTTACACCTACTAATTCACACAATGGTGTTGAATTTAATTACAACAAAGAAACGTGGAATATTTTTGTATTAAAAAAAAAAAAAACTTAAAATTATATGGGAAAGGAGAATAAAAAGAAAACACCGTTTATAAAAGTGAAATCTTATATTTAATTTAAAGAACACAAAACACATAATTGTAATTTCCCTCAATAATTATTATAATAATTTGTATTACTTTTTAGACCCACTATCCACAAAGGCCTTTCCTTGCCTATAATAAAATCCGACTGACCTAAATATACAATAACGAAGTTATATTTTAGTAATTTTAATGACCTCTTTAAAGTTCAAAAGTAGCTCCATTAGACTAGGGTAGTTTTTAAAATCAACTCTGTATTGATATAGGTTCTCAGTTGCGAACAAGCCAGACAAATGACTACACGTATAACAGTGTTTTTTTCTATTACTACCCACATTTCAAGTATATTTTGAGAACCACATAAGTCAAAATAAATAGGATGTCAAATGACCTTAGGCCTTAGTTTACAGTAGACCTAATTCTATATACTATATTAACAAATTATAAACTAAACTCGACGTCGATATCGATATGTTGAATTAAAGCCGTTCCCTGCACTTGTCGAGGCAGTAACAGCGGGGTATACTCGGTTTATCGAAACGAAACCGCGGGGCATCGTTCTACGCATCTGACGGTATCTTTCAGGCGTAAGTTTGATTGAAGAAGATATTTTAGCTTTTTTAACACGTTGGCGGACAGTTCACTATGTGGCATGACGGCAATAGCCTTCTAAAATGAAACGGTCGTTTTTGGACACTGAGGCTATAGCGGCACAAATGTGTATTTACTGGCGTACAAGTAGAAACCTAGTGTCATGTTTTGGAAGCAATTTTTTAGGTTGAATTTTGTTTAATTGAATTTTGTAGATACCGAAAAAAATATGTAATAATTATAAAACTATAATAAATTTTTTGGTCATTTATTTGTTTTTATTATAAACTAACATCTCGTGTAAAACTTCCAAAAATACTTAGAAAAAGTAAAACTATACTTCTAATATTCTAAAAATTACAAAAACATATAGTGTTAATTTTCGAACTTCAGTTGTTCCTACTGTCCGTCAATGTGTCAAGTTTATTTTTGAAAAGATGAAATAAAAATAACATTAAACATTTTGTACTTGCTTATAATTACATAAAGACTAGTAGCAAATCTTTATCCGAGCAACTAATGGTTATTTGTAATAAACTTTCGGTATTGGGTACAGGCAGTCCTCGTTTTCCGTCGTTTCATTTTGCGTCAGTATTCTCTAGTACCTAACATAACCGAGGACCGCTGTATATCTATCGAGCGTAGCATCAACAAGCCAGAAAACGGCCTAAAACCAACAAATCAACTAAAATAATAATTTCTAACACCTACACCCATAATATTATTATTATAAATTCTTTTAATAAAACAAATATTAATTTTTATTAGTTTTTTTTTAAATATAAAATTAAAAAACACGAACACATCCATTTACTGACCAAATATTATTGTGTTATATTTATGTTTCTTTTCCTATAAATAACCAGGTACGCTTAAACAATAAAATATAAGTTATATATATTTAAAAAAACAAAACAAAAAACAACGCACAGGAACAAAAAAACATTGTTATTTGAAAAAAATATAAATAAATATTTAAAATCCTTAAGTGTAATTACATTTTAAAGCATTTACCTTAAATATTATATCTATCATCTGATCTTATAAATGATTTATTATTATAAAAAAAAAAGGAATCCAATGTCATTATCATTATTATTATTTGAAGTTTTGTGTAAATAGCAAAAAATAATAGTAATTGGTGGTAAATTGATACTTATTGCTAAAGTGTTAATAAACAAATAAAGTTTAAATTCGTGTGAAGTTCTGTTGTGAGAGCATAGTATATTGCAAGATTTCAGATAAAATGTTGCGCTCACCAAATCAAAAGTCCTCGTCTCAACCTGATTTGCAAAATTTTGAGAAAGACAAAGAAAGCCTAAATATAACTTCTAGAAAACGTAAAAATCCAGATGTTAGTGAAATTGAACTGTTCAAAAAGGAAGTTCGCTCAATGTTGCTTGATTGGAAGAAGGAGCAGGATCAAAATCATTATGAAGTTTGTAAAGGTATAGATGAAGTAAAGAAGTTAATTGAAATTAGCGCTGCAGAATGTCAAAATATAAAAACTAAAGTGGAGAATATTATTCTGGAGCATGACAATGTCTTGAAGAGAATTGATCACCTGGAAGAGCAATTGGAAGAAGTCCAAAAAATTCAAAGGCAAAATAAGATCGAAATCAGAAATGTACCTGATTCCAAAGATAACTTAAAAGAAATTATATCAACAATAAGTAAAACAATAAAATTTGATGTACAGGATGAAGGAATTACAGAAATCTATAGAATGAAAAGAGGCGATAAAGGACCAATCATTGTTGAGTTTAAAGAAAAAGCAAATAAGGAAAATTTTATAAAAGCTGTTAAAACATATAACCATGAAAATAAAAACAACAAATTAAATAGTGAAATATTTCAGAAAGATGACAATAAACTTCCGATATATGTTTCCGATTTGCTTACACCAAAAACTAAAATGTTACACTATCATGCGCGTGGACTTCAGAAGAAGGGCATCTATCAATATTGTTGGATCTCCAAAGGCAGAATCATGTTGCGTAAAAAGGAAGGGGACACACCGATCATATTGAAATCACTGAAGCAGCTGGAAAGTATAAGCCCGCAGCCCATCTCGGAATGACTAGGAAGGGACCCATATGCATGTATATTATTAATATTAACAAAATTTAGATTAAGCGTTTATGAAATTCCAACTAATCACCTAACAATAAATACTTACATCTTTCCTAACACTGTATATAGTTATATATTTAACATAAACAATAATTATTTACTATTCACTACATTGGTTCTTCAAACACCCAACACTGTTTCTAAATTCTATGGTCAAAAATCAACAGTACCTTTGAATACATATCGTATTACCCAATTAGATTTCTTATCAACCATGAATGCTCACCATCACATTCAAAGATATTTCTTAATAAGAGCTTAGAAATGGATAATTTAAAGCAAATATTTTTAGATATTGACAACAATGTCAATATCGGTGAGCAAGCATTGGTTGATAACCCTGAGAGCTGCATGGAAAGTTTAAATTTGTGTTCTGATTCTTTTACAATAATACATCAAAATATTAGAAGTATATCAAAAAATTTTGATAGTTTTATGACTTTGCTGGTAAGATTGAATATTTCATTTGATATCATAGTACTTACAGAATGCTGGCTCGATAGCGGTTCTATTATTCCTACAATTCCTAATTATACATCGCATCACACAACAAAAAAAATTAATCAAAATAGTGGTGTTGTGGTATTTGTTAAAGATAAACTAAAAATTAGTGTGCTTGAAGTCGATATTCCTGATACCACTGGATTGGTTATTAAAATTGGCATAAACCATGCAGTGATCTGCATGTACAGGTCACCCTTTAACCAGAGAATTGATGATTTTCTAACTAGCATAGATACTGAATTGGAAAATTTTAAAAGCGTCAAAAATTTAATAATGATTGGTGATATAAATATTGATATAATAAATCGCAATAAGGATTCTAGATCTTATGACTACTTGAATCTATTTGCAGCGCATGGACTGTTGTCCAGCCACTGCCTTCCTACCCGCGGCTCTAGTTGTATTGACCACTGTTTTGTTAAAAGTTCAAATAAAATTAAAACACTTGTTTGCCAATCAACAATAACTGATCATTCTTGTCTTGTAATGTCTTTATCAAAAGGACCTTCTAAGATACTGGACTCAACCCGTTTTGTCACCAAAACTAATTATAAAAATGCAGTAAATGACATGACTATGATGACTTGGGATGACATTTATGAGTGTGACCATGTAGATATAGCTACAAATTTGTTTATTACAAAGATAACTGATATCATAAAAAAGAATACTGAGTCTCATCGCGTCAGTGCTAAAAAATTTATTATTAAACCGTGGATCACGCCGGGAATGATGAGATGTATGAAATGGCGAGATAAATTGCACCTTAAACTTAGAAAATCTCCCAACAACTTAGTACTACAAATTACATATAAGAGATATAGAAACTATTGTAATAAAATATTAAAAAATTTAAAAATATCATTTGAAAGAGCTGAAATACAAAAAGGGAATGGTGATACTAAAAAAACATGGTCAACATTGAAAAAAATTTGTAATTTTGATGCTAATTATAAATCTCCAACCTGCTTACTTAATATTGAAAAAACTTATGAAGATTCTGCTAACTCAATAAATAGTTACTTTGTAAATGTAGGTAAAAACTTGGCGGATACATACCTAAGGACTTCAAATAGAACTGTACACGAACTTGAATCTGACATAAGAGTTGATGATGGTCCGCTGAACTCGTTAGTATTAGATCCCACTGATGAATATGAAGTCAGAAAGATAATTTCATCGTTGAAAAATACTTACTCTTGTGGATGGGATGGTATTCCCACTGCATTTTTGAAACAGGCTATGGAATTTATTGTAGAACCCTTTACCTATATTTGCAATCTGTCTATATCATCAAGTACTTTTCCAACTGCACTCAAAAGATCGGTAGTTATGCCTATATACAAGTCTGGGGATGCGGACAGTGTCAGTAATTATAGACCCATTTCATTGCTACCATCCTTGGCGAAGATCTTGGAGAAGCTCCTAAACTCTCGCTTGATAAAGTTTTTGGAAAAATATAATCTTATTTCGCAAAATCAATATGGTTTCAGAGAGGGTAGGTCAACCACAGACGCTATGAATCATCTTGTTACGCACATAACAAAAAACTGGCTGTGGGTGAAAAATGCGTGGGGGTTTTCCTTGATCTGGCTAAGGCGTTTGACACTGTCTCAATCCCCATACTACTTCGTAAATTGGAAAAATTGGGAATTCGTGGACAAGCACACAAACTGTTTGAAAGCTACCTAAGCGATAGGACGCAATCAGTTAAATTAGGTTTGACGAGAAGTACAGATGAACCAATAAACTACGGAGTGCCCCAGGGTAGTGTCCTAGGACCTACCCTATTTTTAATTTTTATTGATGATCTTTGTCGGCTAAATCTCCTGAATGCGCAAATAATTACATTCGCTGATGACACTGTTATTGTTTTTAATGCAGGTTCCATGAATGAGCTACAATTAATCGCTGAAAAAGAGTTTGCCAAAGTGGTAACATGCTTAAATAACAATATACTAACACTTAATCTATCTAAAACTAAATATATCGTGTTTTCAAAAAATTATATCAAACGGAAAACAACAAATCCTATATCTTTTAGAATTAAGGCGCATACATGTAGTGACATGGTTCATTGTAGTTGTTACACTTTGTCAGCTACAAAGTCGATTAAATATTTGGGTATCACGTTGGACTGCAATTTAAGCTGGAAAGAACAAATTTCGTCACTTACCAATAGAGCCAGAAAGTTGATTTTTATTTCAAAAAAGATTAGGCACATTAATGATGCTCATACAATCAAAATGATTTATTTTGCTTTATGTCAATCGATAATTCAGTATGGGATTTTGGTCTGGGGTAGTGCACGCAAGTCGAATTTGATAAAACTTGAAAGGGCTCAACGTGCTATTATAAAGGTCCTTAATTATAAAACAACTAGATACCCAACTTCTGAACTTTATAAAGAGTTTGCGGTGCTAACTGTCAGACAATTATACATCAAGACACTACTACTTAGACAACACAAAATGGACAAAACACAATTGACATGTAAAAGAAGACATGACCTGGTATTTAATGTGCCGTTTTGTAGAACTAGTTATGCCCAAACCTTGACTGATTATCTTGGACCATCCATCTATAATAAAATTAGTAAAGAATTTACCTTAAAAACACTAACTTTTCAACAATGCAAGAAAGAACTAGACAGGTATCTGAAAAAATTGGACTACGATAGCACTGAACTGTTACTGACCACAAAATAGAAATAAAGTACTAAAATTCCCCCAATGTATCCATATATGTATATATGTATATGTGTGTGTATGTGTATATGTGTGTGTATATGTATGTATGTATGTATATGTATATGTATGTATATATGTATGTGTATGTGTGTGTATATGTATGTATGTATGTATGTGTGTATGTATGTGTATGTATATATTTATATATTGCATGGAGTGTTATAATTATTGTATGGTATATTTACGTACTATGTGTGCGTATGATTAGTATGGATTTATTGTGTATACTACTATACAGTATGTAATTATTATGTTGTTTCATTCGATTATTCTTATTTATCACTAAGATTCATTTATTATTATTATCTAAATTATATAAGTACTAACATTACTAACAATACTACAATAATTGAACAAATAAAAAATATAATTACTATTATTATTATATTATTACAATCTACAATTCACACATATACTGTGCAAATTTGGTTGAAAGGAGTAGTGCTTCACTACTCCCACATACTAAAACCAAATACTACTATCTCGCTCGACAAACTGAAACAGCAAACCCGTTTGACGAGTGCCAAACTTGTTAATATTTTGGACTACCGTCATTACAGTTTTAACTAGTACGGAGTACATTATGTTTAGCATTAAGTTAGCCGCAGTGTTTTGTTGTTATGTTTCTTTCAATATTGTTTGATACTTTATAGTGTAATAACAAACGTAACCTACAAGCTAATATAGGTGTTATTTCTAGTGTGTTAAAAGTTAAAATCGTATGTTAATAGCGTAACCGGAGACCACACACGTCGTCGCGGCGTAGCTTTTGAAAAAGGAACGTGCCAACCGCGCCTCGTTCGTTACCTCATCATCGACGTTCTTTTTTCAAATTTCTTCTTTTTTTTGTAAACCCCGCGGCGAAGCGCTAGGTCGTATACATAGAGCGTTCACACACGCACATAGGATATCAGATGAAAAAAAAAAGAAATTACATCGTGGCTTTGATTTAGTCACGAAGTTAAACTTTGATATTTTATTTTATAATTTATTCTTTGATTTAATATGCACAATGAAAATATCTTTACTTAAAGAATGAACCTTCCAAAGTCTGAAATGTCCTCAGACTGACATAGTTAGGCTGTTCCCGAACACAGGTTTAAAAGAAATCTGTCTATAAATATACTTGGGTCTTGGATGCATATTTTAAATACAATGGTACCTCGATATACGAGTGTTTTGAGCAGAGGCGGCTCGTCCTAAAGAGCGCTGGTGCAGTGCACTCCCACGAAAATTACAGAACTTATATTACAGCGGCGTAGATATAGGTAATATAATATACTATTGTATAGGCATAGTAGAATAGAATGAATGTAATGTAAGGATAGTATGTATTATGAAGAAATATAGATTACTTCTGTAATTTTCGTGGGAGTGCACTGCACCAGCGCTCTTTAAGACGAGCCTCTGGTTTTGAGATACGAGCCGCCGAGCGAGCGATATTTTGCTTTGAGATACGAGAAATCGCACACTACACCGCTGCATACGATCTACATTCGCAGCAGCTTACGATGCTTTGAGATACGAGCAAGGTTACGGAACGAATTAAATTCGTATGTCGAGGTACCACTGTACTAAGGTACTAGCTTTATTTACATTCATTATATTGAGTAAAGAGGCTTAATTAAAAGCTAAGCAAGAATTGTACCTACTATCATTATATTAAACATGCCTATTTTATTTACTTCTCGTCATATTTACGTCAACGTACTATCTACAGCAGCGGTTCTCAAACTTTTTTGGCAAAGGAAAAAGCCTTAATATAATTATAAAAAACTGATTTATATGTATTTATGAATAATCATATTGCAATGTAATATTTAGTTGGAATATTTAGATGTAACCTTATAATCTCTCTTTGGTAGGTATTTGTATAAATAATGTATAAT
>JAPWLS010000946.1:0-29287 GCA_028551675.1 Tineola bisselliella
AATTCTACATTGTATGCGAGTTGGTAGTTGTTAACAGATAGAAATAAACGTCTGTATTTACATTTTTATAAAGGTGAAGAATAATAATAATAAATTCTTTATTGTATAATAATAACAAAAGGGAAACTTAATACCATTAGGCACAGGAATTGTACTTACTAATGAGATATTATTTGTTATTTATTTATTGAAATTAATTATCGATAATGAGAATTAAATTTCAATTCAATTGAATAATTATCCTTTTTAAATTTAATATTTTAGTTAAGCTTAATTATATCTGTACTCAAGCATCGTACAACAATAAAGGCGTAGGCAGACAATGATCATACAACTTATACATTTCTAATAATGTTACTCAAGTCAAACGTTCATCGACATGCGATTATCATAATTATCCATCTACGTCCCACTAAATCATTATTACAAAAAATCTGTAAATAATAAGTAATCAGTTCAAGGGCGAAGGCTGCGCGTGCGCACGCCCACGGCCACGTCCACAATTGGCGTTATATGATAAGATCAATGGTAGCGCAGCGAAAGCATTTGACTGATCGATGACCTTACCAACGGCACCGTAGGCGAGCCTTTAAAACTTTATACTGTGAATTAACCACAACTATTCATTAATAAAATATCTGATCAAAGGCCAGCACTAAAGTAGCCGAGCTTAAGCTATTATTATAATTCACGTATTAGTTATTAATTTACTTATATTGTTTAGTTGTATGAATAGCATTGGCCTAAACCTTAACAAAGCACAAAGGAAAACATTTAAACTTTTAAATTATTTTGCTACTCTGAGAGTACCACATGTTCTCTTTAAATTATTTAAAAATTCATAATATTTACTCACGTGTTGAGTTTCTGAAACTTAAACTACACACTACACTATATTGCGATAAATTAATTTTAAAAATAAAAACAAAGAAATTAATAACACACTAATAAAACAAAGGACACACGACTGACACGACATTGTACATTAATTGCAATCATTTGATTCATTACTGTTAAAATTCTTTCGGAATGTCCGAATAACTAATTGTTAAAGTGCGTGACAGGTATGGGTGCGACTGGTCATATATTGAGTTTGAGAAAGAGGGTCAAAGTCAGTTGCTTGTCGTCAAACATGTGCTTGGTTATCGTAGACCCCTGAGCTTGAATCATTTTTCAATTGAACTTGTAATTAATGTTAAAATGACGTATATTTATTTTTATAAGCAATCAATTCATTTGTTTATTAGGTCTTATGACGCATTTATTTCGGTCGTTAAATACAGCGTGCGGTGTGTGTAAGATTACTGAAACGCATATTAAAACAAGCGGGCTTGTATTCTACTTAACTAACTATTATGACTTAATGCGTAAAAATGTATATCTAAATTGATAAAATTTTGTGATATAATGGAATGAAACTGTGAAATAATAAAACTCCAAGGCCGATAAATTACTAAACCATTAGACACTGTCGGTTTTTAGTTAACTTTAAAAAATGACAATTGTGATGAAGACTTGCTATGATCACAACGACTGCAAAGTTCTCGAAATATTGAATTAAAATTATAGTCTTTTAAATTAGTTAATAGTAATTGAGTTGTACATTATAAATCGTTTTATTCAAAAGTATGATAAAATATAAATCAAGCATGCTAAGGGCCTTATTGAGGTAATTACATTTGAATATTAATTTACCATCAATCTTACGTAGATAGAATAAAACTTGACTTCTATTACCATTGCCGGAACTAGAAAATTACTTACGCGTGCTGCAGTAATAAATTTCAGGTGTATATTTATATTTTTGAGTAAAGTCGATTTTAGTTCAATAAATTGATTAGAAGTATGTATTGCTGATATAATTTCGGGATTATGTATCCTGTGAGTCTAAAGAGTTTTCATTCATTGCCTACAGACATTTCTACGTAGTGGCAGTCTTCTATGCTCATGGGCTATGAATACCAGGATACTATAACTTCAATTAGACTATAGGTACCTGTCTTAAGATATGGGTATTAAGAAGGTGAGGCCTTCAGGCATACAATAACTTAAATCAAGCATAAAACAATAAATTTCGTTCACTAAAGCCTACGTGTTTTAATGTAATTTTCTCATTATTAATTCAAAATCGAGTTTGGAGCAAAAGCGACTGCTAGCATTGAAATGTCTGCGCACAAATCTGGTAACGATAAGATCGTTGCAGCTGACAAGTGTGCCTATATTACCCGTTCTTTGATCAACATTAAACTACACAATAAAATGAATACTTATATTTATATTCTATCCATTGCTTTTTATTGACGTGTATATATTTTAAAGGCTTATTCATATGTTGTAATGAATATTAATCATTTTAGAAATGAATTACATGTAATATTATCGTTGTAAAGGGTAAGCTTGCGGCAAAGGTACTTCACGTCACACTGATTTATAATAAATAGCCGGATACAGATAATTAGTTCAGACCAATATACCAGAATATTGGTCATTACCAACGATAGCTTCAAGCACATTCTGTTTTTTTAATAACCCACTAAGAAATTCGAAATAAAATTAAGTTTCTTTTGTTTTCTTCATTCACCATTTTAATGAATTTATTTAAGCCTGGTTAAAGTAACAATACGTAAAATGAAAAATGTAGAGAGTCATTTTTTATTATAAATTTATTTTAAAAAAATTACTAATTTAATTAATATTGTTTAATATAAATAAACTTCGAAATTAATTTACGTAAACGTAACGAGAAAGATATAACAAAATTAAAAACTTTATATTATAAGTGATAATTAATAATTATATAATTTTTAATATCATATTACGATTATAAGAAATCGAATTAACATCTGTGTGTATTAAAATAATTTGATCAAATTACGTTTTTACGTCGAAGTGGCGGAAACGAAGCTCTCGTAGGTGGCATAATCATGTGCACTTACGCAATAGTAAGCTATATCATTAAATTCAAATTATTGCACATGAAAATGTTAAATATACGACATACTTACTCAGAACTATTTGAATGTATCTCTGAAGACTAGGAAAAGCTTGTCATTGAGTGCTATAAATCGAAATACGTGTGGCATGCAAATGAGGCGCTCTCAATTGACGTAACAGATGCATGCAAAGAAATCGTTCCGCGTGATGACGACGCTTACTGCTATTACTAATAATTACTATAAAAAGTAATGTCCAATGAGTGTGACGAATTAAATAAACATTAATTTTACTTATTAGTTAACATGTTGCGATTAATTTAAATCCATAAATGTCCCACATATTTCATAATATAATAATTGAAAAGAACACGGGCATAAAATGTTTAGCTAAAATATCTTAGGAAAGTACTATTTAAAAATCAATTTTTAATCTTCAAAAAATTACATGAAATCTCCGCAATCATGTCAAGAACTTATAAAACGGACAATTTGACCGTGTAAAATAAATAAGTTGCCAATACAACATTTCTTTACGCAACACCTCTGCAGAGACCGTCACAATAAGAAGGCGCAATAAAATACAATCAAATTAACGGAATCGTTTCTTCTACAAGAAATTAAGTAAGTTTATTGTAACTATAGCCACGAAAAGAAACTGGAACTGGGCCATTGGCTTCCGGGCATTTGTCGTTGGTCACGACGTGCACCGAACGTTGCCACATTTGTAGTTGCATCTATGGACTGTGGCCTGAACGATCCTGACAGCTCAGTGCGGGTATCACACGATTTCATACTTATCCGCCATAATTTTATACACTGTCGAGTGCAATGTGCGGATTATATAAAATTAATGTACATAAACAATACTGGACACATGTATAAATACTTCACAGTGTCAATGTAGCTGAAATTAATGTTCTTGTATTAAATGTTGGCCATACAATTTCTAGATCTATGTTTGGGTTATATAGACCTAATTAATCTTCATTAATTTTTGATAAATGCTTCTTCCTTTTATTATTTAAGCTACGAAACACATGTCGCAAAAGATAGTCAGTCAAAGTTCTTCAATATATTTGTAGAGCGACCGTAATCAAAAACAACAATTGCATTAAACAATTTATAAGTGTAGATTATATACATACAAGACGAATTTCTTTATAATACGGGCTATAATTTAATTATTTATTTTGAAAGTAAAATGGGATTAATATTGACCAATAAATGTTAACATTGCAGATATCCTTCACAATACAAACAGGTGGTTTGCGCATGCCCTGTCATTTAATTTAATATCTGTCATTTGAGTGTAGTTTATCTAATCACAGTAACAATTAATACAGACATACGAATATAAGATGAGAATTAACTTACTTGGCCAAGAAACCTGTGAATAAAATATTATATAGGTAGGTACATTTTATTGTATCTACATTAAAATACTGTTATAATGTGTGTGCTTATAGAAATTAAGTTGACATATTGATTATAGGAGAAAAACTCGACCGAAATGTTTGTTTACTAAAACATAAATCTTAAATAAATCAGGCAATACTTAATTTTATGTTCTTAAACAATCTTACGTCATGTAATGAGCGATAATACCATACTTTGCATGACTTCAGTATTCCATTAAATAAATGTAGCGTTGGATTCTCGTGTCGGATTCAATGATCATCACGCCGTAATCGACGCACGCACTTTCACTCACCAAAATCCACGTGACATTTCATTTGAAGATACGCCGCCTCGTTGAATATCTTTATGTAACGGTTTCGATTATACGCGTATTATAATGTTAAAAACTGGCTTACTTGTATAAACAAGAGTAAAGTACAATTTTTCTCTATATTAAAGTTTTTTATTATTTCCACATTTGCCATTACATACCGATCGACTCAATGCAGTTCTTTTTTTAAAATAAACAAATGATTTCTTTAAAAATATTTATTGTCTTTCTCTTAATTATAGAAAATTAGCGAGAGGTAAAGATTTCTCGCTAAAAAATTATTAATTTTTAAATTTGGGTACTAGGCTTATTGGTTTTATTATAATAACATTCATTCAATAAACGATTTAAGGAATGGGAGTTACAAATTTTAATAATGCATTCTCAAAAAATATAAACCATTTTGTTTTTTAGCATTACCTAGTAGGGGGCCAATAGCTAATGATTGGTATTTGTATAAGGTATTTTTTTCGTTAAGTAGCGAATTTGATTCTATTGAAATTAATTATCAGTTACGTAAGCAAGAAGCTGCGCTTAGTAACAAATTTTCTCCTAATCTTTGAAGGCAGATTCTTTCGAAAGTTGTTTCGTAGGTTTAGTAAAGGTTATAAACAGGTTCATCACAAAATAGCTTAATGAAAAATGCCTATGTAGCAACATTTACATAATAAATTAATGCGATAATTCTACAATATTTCTCTTTACTATTTTATTTCCACCAAAATAGTATAACAACTTTTTAACTTTTTAACAACTTTTTTTAATGTTGAACTCACTACATTGAGTAGTTAACAAAAAAGTAGCCTTAATTTCACTATTATACGTGTATTTACAGTAACATAAGTGTATTGAACCGGAAACATAAATTCGTTTTTGTTTGTTTGGATTTTTCGGCTAGTGTAATCAATACGACCGGATCGATTGACCGGCACGAGCTGATTGAAAATATCACCTTAAAAAACTTTGTAGGTATATAAAAAGTTTTGTATGAAATTAGGTTTGAATCGTGTTTATAATTTATGACTAGACCAATCTGTTACACTTAGGTCCGGATTCGATTCACAGACGAAGCAAAAATCTTATTGTAATATTCATTTAGAAATGTTCATTGGTATACGAGTATTATTTAATAAATAATGTACTCATTTGTTTAGGTTTTGATATTGTTTATATATTTATGTTGTCCTGGCTGAAGGTTATGCATTGTCTTATATATTTTTAGTGAGGGCATTACATATGTATTTAATATTTCAGGCTATGATTGACGAGTTTCTTGTGGTCTTCTTCTCGTCATGCGCCTTTCCGAAGCCATTGTAGAGTTTAACGATGAGCAAACGCACGCCTTTAGTGCCTATGCTAATAAATGATTTTCATTTCATTTCATATTATATTGTAGTAATGAATTATAAATATTTATATTAAATAATAATAAGGGTTATAAAGTTCCTCTAACCAGATTAAGGTTAACTCTCACAATTATTATAATATAAATAAATAAATAAAAAATCGTGTCGAAGTAACATAAACCTAATTTAAGTTGTTCTTTATTAGATTCGATTTTCTCATGTTGCAATATTTCACCTTGCAATATACAATGCCAGTATGCTACTTTAACGCTCTGTATCCAATCCATTGTAATATTGTTTTACGCTTTGATCAGTCACCTATGTAAAAAATAATCTCGTTCGTGTTCACGAAGTAGCGATACCATCTTAGTGAGCTTGGGCTTGTCAAACTGATGTCGGCTACCGACGTAGATCGGTATGTAGGTCAGAGGTTAATGATGTCGTAACCAGAATTGATCTGCTTGTTTTTGTCACATCCATCTTATCGTTTAATTAGTTAACTTGACATTGTATTACGATGCATTACGCACGATGACCTATGATTCAACGTGTTGAATTTAATTGAATATTTATTCATAGTTCTCAATGCCGAATTTATAACTGATTAAGCTTATTGAAAATAAACAAATGCATGCAATTTTTTTTTAATTTATATTCTTTTAGTTGTTTTATTATTATAGTTATAAATTTATCATTGTGTGTAGCCATGTTTGCAGGTTGTAATTCTTTTAAAACTTCATATTTTGTAAATAATAATAAACGTGATAATAATCCCCATAAACTCTTGTAAATTTCTAATATCTATTTAGCGAAAATTTTCAGACATTCCTATATATTTTTTTAAAGTATATATTTAAAGCACATATTTCATCATAGAGAATAACTTTTATACAAGTTATTGTTGACCTTCGACCGGATACCAAATTTAGACACTAGTGTAATTAATTATCAAATCTCGTGCGTATCTGGATTATGAGACCTATGTAAGAAGTGTCGAAATGCGGCGACATATTGAAAGTAAACTTATATTAATTAGACGCATTGTAAAGGTCGCTTGCTTTTAATTTTTATCAATCTCTCCTACATTGTGAAATTACAGAATTACCAATTATATTTTTCTTGGTTAACGTTTCCCTTTCACTTCATCAATAAATTGTAATATAAAATTATTCATTCTTATAGAAATTATTGTGTTGGCTGTCTATTTACATCATAAAATCACTTTTGTCTGCAGACATTTTTCTATGAGCGCAGTTGTCATACCGGATTTACAGGGATTTATTACACACAAAAAAATTTAATATGAAAATTAATAGTTAATAATGAACAATTATATAAATTATTAACAACTTACATTGATATTACATTATTACATTTACATGTAATTATTTATGTCAGTAAGGAGTAAGGACATTTAGGCAATTACGGACTAGCAAATATATTTTTCGATAACAATATAACAAATTATTTTTACTGACATCATAATAACTCTATTAAAATGATAAATTAGCTTACTTATTTTAATTCCTGTGTTATATATAGGTATAGTGTACACGTTTTACAAAGCCATTTTTAACGTAATGTAGCACCTGTCAAAATGTTATTGTAGTGGTATTAAACAAAAAATGTAAAATAAAAGGTTTTTAGTAAGTTATAGGTAGGTATATGTTCGTATTTAGTCAACTAACAATGACATGAAGAAGATAATACTATATACTATAGTAAAACTTGATACTATTATACGGAAAGTATCAAGCTAGAATTCCATTCAGACGTGTTAAAGATTTTTAAGCACTTATAATGAGAAAAGAATAATTCGTTACATTATAATAATACCTCAAACTTGTTAGTTAATTAGTGTAACCAAGTGTGTTTTAAATGTAGGAAGTATTGACAGTTTGTTACGATCATGGAGGTATTTTGACAGTCGACTAGATATGACCTTCGACTGATCTACCTTGACTATACAAAGAAAGGGCAATTTTGACATGAATGACCCCCTCTTGTCTGTTTTAGATGGATTGGTAGTGTTAGTTCTAGTACGCATTGTCTGAGATTTTATGAAAATGTTTTATATTGAGTGAGCCTACGGAGGCCTTTCACGTGTTGTAGGAGAACAAGTGGACTGTATTTGGAATAATGAAAATAGGTAAATAGTTAACAAAATGTACAAATTGCGGAGAAAGAAAAGACCCGCCCGCGCGTATAATTAGTCACTAGTTGATCCCACGGCGTCCTCGTTTTACGTTGAGTATTTTATAAACTTCCTTTAGTGTGATTGGCGCGGGGTGCGGGTGAGGAAAGGACAGCGGGGAGCGGGAGAGGAAATTTAAAGTGCAATTGGCGCGAACACGCGTAATTAACAAAAAGCTAAATATTTTTTCGAATCTGCGTGGTATGTGTTTGTATTTACAGATATTGCACGACCAATTTAAAACACACCATTTTGATCGCATAATGCGTTTCTGAACGGTACGTTTATATTTGATTGGTTTTTATTATATTTGTAATGTCATATTTAAAGTTATAGGCAGTTGAAGTGTGACGTTTCATTTACAAAACAGCGCGCACTAGGTCTACTTTTAACCTGCCTCAGAGATAGCGATATACGATATATACGACGACGTATATACGATAGTTTTATAGTTATCAATAAATTTGAAATTAGTAAATTCCAATGAAAGTTCTAAGAAGTTAATAGTAATATTCGAATGGTCATGTTATTTATTTAGTGCACATCTTGAACAATACCTTGGGTTAGGAAATATATTTTGGGGGTCATACGATTTCTCCAAGACATGTTTTGTCCTTGTAATGTTATATGACTATGATAATTGTTTTTCTCCTAAAAATATTATATATTACTGAGCAATTTATTTCAATGAGGAAATATGTGGTATAGGGAATTATATATATGTTATATATTTGTTTACCGATTGTATTTGTCAAGTAATAAAATTGAATCTACTATATTCCTAACAAATGAAAATTAAATTGATAAATATTAGATTAATTACGTCGTTAACCTGTTGGAATTTATCTCCTTGAAACAAAATCCGTTGTTTAAGCCATTCAGTAGCCACATGGTTTACTAGGGTATGTAAACGGAATTTCTACTCCAATTAACAGGAGTGGTCGTCCTCGGTGGTAATGGAGTCATTTCGGTTCCGTGACGCGGGATCTGCGCGTGCGCAATGCACGACCGAACGTGTGGATTTTCAAGTACGAGTACCTTCATTATGCAGGAAATTTTCATGTCATTTACTTGCTTCAATGTTTTAATTACGCTTTATTATTTCAAAATTAAGTAAATTTTATTATTGTAATACATATTTTATCAAATTATATGCAATATAATAAATACCAAAAAAAGAAAAAAGAAAGTAATATTATTGAATGCAGTCAGTAGCATCGGCATTGTTTAGACAACCTATAGTTATTTCAACACGTTTTTATCCATGAATTTACCAAGTAAAATAGATAAAACAGTGACTGATGACTCGGCACCGATGTAACCTGAATCACGTACTTAGTATTTCTTCTACCCATTGTGCAAAGTAAGATCTTATTTAAGTGGTACCTACTTTTTAGCTTTTCTCACCTATATTTGCTAATATATGTATTATAATTTAAGTCAGATGGTAATTTAAGGTTGTCTTATTAATAGCACTGGTGGTATAAATTAATTTCGTGACTTCAGCTAATTACTTTTCTTTCAGTTATGAATTTCAGACTATGATTGTTATTTTTTCAGCTCATTTGTGCTCCATAAATGGATGAGAATGATGCCTCAAAGAAAGTTGCAAGTAGGTACCTACAACTGTTATGCTTGCTTAGTGAAATGCCTCTTTACATTGCGTTTGATGATTCTAGATTGTATCTTACGGAATAATACAAACTTACAACCCACGTTAATACTAAATATGAAAAAAATTAGCTTCAATTCCGGAAAACAAACGGTAGTTTTAACTTTATAACTGAATAAGTAATTGGGTTACGTAATTTTGTTTCGTGTTTAAAAATCACAACCTATATAGTAATTAACTCATTTAGGCTCTAATGAATACTTCGATTAGCTAACGTTAGTGTTTACGTTTCCGTTAAAGTTTACTACTACTTCAATTACAAGACCAATTTAGCCTAAGAAGTGACTGGTCTATTTATTATGTCTTTATTCAATACCTATATTTATAAATAGTGGTGTATGATTTGTAGAGCTAACGATACTTTAAATGTTTACGTTCAAACTATAAACCGTAACGTGGTAGTAAACAGCATAAACAACAAACAAACAGCATAAACAAATTAACAAGTCGGTAGGTAGACGATTGCATGAAACAGAAATTATATAGGATAAATAAGTAAATTCAGTATTAGTGTACAAATTATATTATAATAGTTTTTTTTAAATTCAAATCAACACAAAAGCAAAAGATAGAAGTAAAGGAGCTTCCGTTTACTAATGTGACGATGTGAATCCGATCGAAATACGTACCTATATTATAAATAGTAACAGAAACAATGATAGATTTTAACAATACAAAGCTATATACACACTATATATTATATATATATACCTATTCTTGAGTATAGCAGGGAGCAGGTTCCGATAAATCACGATGGTATTGTTTCACATTCCATTTATTTAACTACAAAGCCTATCGGCCTGGCTACCTTAATATATAACAAATACAGTAAATAAATACAACAATTATGCTTTTAATTGCTGCAAACATTTGAAAGCCAATTTATATCTTATCTGAAAACTATGCTTCCGTGATAAAAACAGTGATAGTTAAGCGTTGTGAGTCTTTTACTCGACTTTAGTTTTCTTTATAATTAAGCAGTAATAATTATCTAATCATAAACTATGAAACAGCATAATATAATGGATTAATATAAATCCAGATTTTATGCAGACTATTAATCTTGATAAATAGGAAAGATAATGTTATATATCTGGATATAAAATCGGTAAAATTGGATGCATTAAAGAAAGTGTGTAGGTATATATGTATATGTCTAATATAAACTTCAAACAAACCTATACCAAAACCAATACTAAATACAGCGGATGGTACTGGTGACTGCATCATGAACCAAATTAAATAGATCACAATTATACCTATTAGATATCAAAATAAAAAAATAAATAAAAAATATGATATAATTGGTACAATCGTAATTACATCACAATTTTATTACTGATGTATTTTCTAGTACCTACCTATATTTCGCTCAATGTAAATGTGTTATATAAATATTTGCGATCAATGCTGGTTTCCTTATTTTGTGGGATTTAACCCCACACCGAAACAAACAATATCAGGGAAAGATGACCAGGAAAAAAATTTCATGACGTAGGTAGGTGCTGGGAAAGACCATTAAAGAAATTTTGGACGAAACATCGTAAATATAATTACGTATTAATTTCAACAGGTTTTTCTTGTTCGATTGTGGTTGTTAGATAAAAACTGCACAGCAAATTGGTTTGGTTCACCGGGGTAAAGGGAATTCCTTTTAGTTCAAAGAAATTTGATAGCGCCATCTTTTGGATTTGTTGTTAACTAAAATGAAAGTAACTTTACCTTCGTAAATTTGCTTTCGTTTTCAACGGATCTGTCTATAATTTTGTAAATAAAAGATTGTATTGGTTTCTAATTTTACCCAGCAGATGGAGTGTAATTGTAAGAAAACGCAGCTGTCAAATGTTTCAATTCGAGTTCAATCGTTAAAATGAAATAAATACAACCTTAATATTATAAAAATTTTAATTTAAAAAAATTAATTATTTTTTATGATTATGAAAATAAAACAGTTTTATAAAACAATAAATTATACAGTCTCACAAACTTTTCAATTGAAATAAATGATTTAGAGAGAAATAAAATTTTGGAAAACATCTGAAATCTAGTCTTCGATTATTCACCAGTCATTACTTCTAAGAATTCTGTAAGGAAAAATTATAATTATTGATAAAATGTATAATACCTAAAGTAAATACTTAAGAGTAAAAAATACAGCTTCTAGCAACTTTTAAGTACAGAACATTTTTTGTAATTGTAACAAAAGTAGTATCGTTCAAAAGATTTAATAATCTTTATAAAAATAGGCTAAATATACTGGAGAAGACATTTGAAACATCATTGTACGTTTACGACATTAGTCCAGCAGACTAGTGCTCTTCAGAATACGACGTGTTTCTCTTCGAATTATTTATCTTGAGTAATTAAAGCTATTTCGCGAACATGACTCAACTAATTTACAAGCCTTTTTGTAGCTTACTATCGAGTTATTTTTGTTTATTTTATTTAATACGACAGTCATCAGTACAATACAGTCATCGTGGTTGTGGCGAAAATAATCAAAAATAAACGCGATAATATGCAGCGGAAAATCTTTCAAATCAATTACCTATTCATTTGAAGATATGTGTTTAAGATATTTGGTTTGTCTTCAACTTTGTAAAAAAAAAGATTATGTTTTCTCTAGTATATTTAACTCAATGCTTTATAATCATAATAAAATGATGACAAAGTCGTTAAATAATTACGACTAAATTGACAAGTCATAAAAATAGCTACAAAAAAGTTTGAAACTTTATTTAAAAAAATTAACGAAATCAATTTCAGCAATCTGATAATTGTCTCGTAATACAAATTTTATTAATATTAACTATAAATTTCTTTAAAATGCTATTAAATTAAAATTATTGATTTATTTGTTCGAGTTCATTTACCTTCAAAGTCAACAGTGCCTGAGCCATCAGAATCAATTTCATCAATCATTGTTTCCAGATCGTCCTTAGTAATCGTATTATCCAATTCTCTGAAGATTTCTTTTAATACGTCTGTTGTTATATAACCGTTGCCTAAAATACCAAGAAATAAATATTATGTTGAATGCGCTTCCGTACACAGTCTATAACGTTTTCCTATTCAGGCGTTGCCAAAGATTTGATCAATCTACTCCAAATCCTTTTAGCGTTGATTTAAAAGTCTTACTGAAAATTTTAATGACGAAAAATAAATGTGTTCACAAAATTCTTACCTTCCTTATCATATAATCTGAAAGCTTCTCTAAGTTCTGCAACCATAGCCTCGTCGTCCTCCTCTTCTTCTGTAAGGAACTTAGCTGCTAATGTACAGAATTCAGCGAACTCCAATTCACCAGAACCTAAAATATAAAATTATCTATAAATAATGCAAAATATACTTTAAACTTTTTACGGGTTGGTATCGCGACGGCGACGGCAGTTAAGTTTTCGGAACATCAAATTTAAATAATAAAAATTGAACGCAAAGGTTCTACAAAACGTCTACCGTGTTTTCTATGTATTTTCTATGTCTAACTTTGGTTGAAACATTGAAATTAGGCATTCGGCAGTAATAGAAATTAGACGTTTCAGAATTATTTATTTTTATTTACTTCGGTGTAAATATCAGAACAGAAAATCATTGACTTTAATATTAAAATGATCGCATTTTTGTAACTCACCGTCTTGATCAACTTCATCAATGATTTCTTTCAATGTGCCTTCGTCCAGTTCATGTCCTAACATTTCCAGAATCGTACCAATCATGTCTGTACTGATGACACCCTTCTTCTCGTGGTCAAATGCATCGAATGCATTTTTTAACACTGTGAATTGAAATCTATTTTAGATACACTAACATTATCTAATTATATGCATTATAGAAAATAATTAATAATTACAAATTAATATAAATAACATAATTTAAGCAATAAGCAATTTAAACTTACATTGTAATTGAGTTTTGTCTAATTCTTCCTGTACACAGCACATGAAACAAAAACACACAACATTTATTAACAAAAACAATTTCATATTTACAATAGAAAAAGATTTTCGTATAAATTCACACACCATTTTACGTTAGGTATATTCTTGAAGCTATAAGTTTTGAGAGCGTCTGCCCTGAGGGATGATACGTCAATCTATGGGTTGAGATTGATCCAGATTTTCTGGACTTGGCCTGTTTATATCATGACATCGACGTGTTCTCGCCCAAATAACTTATAGGGCTGCCATTATATCGTTAATATTATTGTTTAATTACAATTAAATATAAATTCTAAATACACAATTACGTCATTATTGTTTTACACAAAACTTCAATAATTTGTTATTGATTACTTGAAGTATTGTTATGATTTATAATAATTAATTAATAATTATTTATTACTCAGATAAATAAAGTTAAATGAATTCAACATTTAAAAGAGGTAATAATAAAACAAAATATTATACATGGTTGTAAGAAATTTAACAAGAAAAAGTTTATTTCTGACTAACGAAAAAATGTATCTCCATAAATAATATGATATTTTGAAATTAATTATTATTTTATATTATTATTTTAAATGCAATATAAGTTTTTGTCAACCCTATTCTGTCATATGAAAAACATGTCTGGAATCCCAGAAGCGCCTGACTCAATGCTAACGACACAGTTAGGTGCACATATATTTATACATTCACATATATAGGAGTTTCTTTTTATTTTCAATAGCGGAAGTATTGTTAATTATAGTTTTGATATAGTGGTTTTCTGTTTATTTTTGTTTTACACTTGACTTATTACTACTACATTTTATTTTAGTATAAAACTTATGTAATATAATGTTATTTGGACATGAGGGTATTTTCAGCTTTCAACTTTCAGCACTATACATCGCCTGATATTAAACTAGATCATGCAATCCATCAACTGCTGCAACAAAGACAATCTGCAATCAGTAGTCACAGCCGACTACTAATCCCGATCCTAATTTAATCTCGAGCCGTGATTATATCATTGTTAAAGTGGTTAGTACTTCGAGAGGGCAGACAGGGCTAATAACCATTATCATCCATAAAGCCTCCGAGATTATTAATCACCGAATTGAGCTCTATGAAAGTACATTAGAGTTCGCTCCATACAGTTGCCGGGGCGTACAAATTTTCCATTCTAATAGGTATGTATTTTTGCATGTAATATTCATTTTACTATATGTAAATTGTTTGGGATTAATCGTGGTTTTAGTCTCTCTACGACTTCTATGAAAGGTCGAATTAATCAAAACAAATGAATAAAACAGCATAAAATCTTTTAAATTAGATAGCAACAGTTACCCATGACCACAGTAACAATGTAAAAATGGCTTCTTTATATCGTTCTACTTTTAGAGAAAATACGAATAATAATAAGCGTCTGGCATACAAATACCTCATTACAATTTCAGATAGGCTTGAAATTTCATTGTAATCTCCATTATACAAGATTTCATGGCTGCCCTTCAGGTGTTAGCGTCGTTTAAATTCTGTATGAGATTGTACTTTTGGGGATAAAAGGAGTGAGGCGAAATTTTTATTATATTTTAATATTATATAAACATATTTAATTTTCTCTTTTATTATTACAATTTCAATATAATATTAAGGAGAAGATTATCAATTAGAATCCAAAGTTTTTATCGCATTATAAATATAAAGATGTCAATACAATTATTATTTTGTCAACGCGCATGTTAAAGCATAGCAAATTACATTTTATAATTTATATTTAAAATGCTATAAATTGATTACATAATTAGAATATGTCATTGAATCGAATTAATATATTAATCGTTTAGTAATTTTTAGGGTACATAGGTACACAGATGAGAAGCACTCTCAAACACGGTGTAAATCTGAAAAGAGTAATTAATGAATGCGGAAAGCGTCAGCGTCAGTCACTCCACGACCTCAGCGGGGTTGAACATTTATGTATTTTTAAGGATGTACTTAAAAGTGTTTTGTGTCAATTATAAAAAAATCTTTGTTTAAGATGGGAAGTGCATTGGAGCAGAAATGTAACGATTAACCAATGATACCAGAATATGTAAGTATACTTATATACATAGTTTATTTTGATCAAATCGTAACTACGTCGTAGTCTGTTGAATGAATTAATTAGCAATACAAAAGTCGTAAAAATGCATTATATAAAAATATAATTAATAGCAACATGAAATATTTTATGAGTTACGGGGATTGCAGTTTTTTCATAAGTCATAAAAAATATGAACGACATATAAGCGTAACCGCGAAACCACTTCACTGGATTGCCTTGCAATATTAACTATGAAATGCAAATCTTATTTTTACATAATGGATTCATGCATACGCAATCGCAACTCATTTACAGTCTCGTTAAGTACGATACGTTGCACCTCATAAAATATACAACCCGTTAGTTCCCGGCTATTTAAAACGGAAATAAGGAAAATTATGTGGGAAATTTGCCAATTAATCATTTGCAAATCGATTAATTATATCAATGTTAATTTTGTTTTGAATTTGCTTTATGTTTTGGATCATAATTTTCAATTTGTGTATAATTTCTAATTACTTTTCAGGAATGGTAGGTAGACTGAGTATGGTTATTAACCCAGTTTTCCGCCCCAGGGTACTTCAATTCAAGCGTTATACTCGCAAAGTAAGTCGCATTCTGGGATTAACTAGCAAGTAGACCCCTCTGTAAAGATTGGAGACTCCACTGTCAACTTAGGCAGCTCGACTCATTAAGCCGACAGCTATTCTGTATATGGTAGCTGTTCTTCGCTGAAAGGTCGCATTCTAATCTGAGATTAGGCAACTAAAAACAAATCATATAACTATTTAAGTAATACCTATATAATAAAATGTCCTAACATAACTTTTTTTCTTTATTTTTCTTCATTCATTCGATATTTGAATGAAACTTCGTCAGAAAAAGACTGCTTTCATTTCTATTTTGTTCAAATAAAAGTAGCTAAATTAAAAAAGAATGCACGTGACTAGGCAGAATATTTTATCAATCAAATTGACTTCCTGCTGTAGATCTTCTCTTCTTGTGCTTAATTTAATTTGGGGAAACGTCTTATTGACTCTGACCCTTTCAGTTGCCAAACTTTTCTATTATTCTAAGAGGGATTTACTTTTCTAATTGGTATACAAATAATTTGCTGTCTCGATCAATTTCTGCATTGTAGTATTAGACTAATAAGTTTGATATTAAATTTAACGAACCAAATGACGACGTAACAATTTTTGTAAAATTATAAAAACTTACGCCTAAATCCCGATTTCATCTTTAAGTGTTAATTTCAGATTTAATATAGTATTATATTTTACAAATTGCACAGAAGGTAAAAGTTAAAAGGTAACATAAAAAACTCCGACTGAATAATTAAACTTGTTTTATACCGCACAAGTGGCTGTTGTTTGGATTACTGCCAACTATTACAGCATATGATTCATTTTAACTATTTCTTCTTGTGTGCATGTGGTTATATAGTGTGGGAGTTCTTCAATAAAACCTCAGTCGTCGCGTTTATGATTTTTTTATTCCCCAGCTTTTATTTGCCGCCCTCGGCAGCAGTCCAACCTCGAGAGAATAACAGTGTCTCCTCTATATCTCTTTGACATTTTGCATGATGTTGCCAACGATAAAAATATATGTAGTTCATTAACTACTACAATATTTATTAACTCCTATAATAGTTGGTATCGAATATTCTACAATTCAATCCGATTTGGGTTGTTTATTTCAAACAAAACATAATTATATAAAAATTTACTTGCTAACCTAATATTTCCATTAAATTCTCATCCATCATTTTGGCTCGGCTTCCCTTCGGACTAAATCCAGCTTTTGATATTTAGTTAATTAAATTTATATCTACAAATCTAACAATTTAGGTAAAGCTATGATCCATGGCGCCGTCTCTTCATAGATACGTCATAATTGATGTAAATATAAATACCGTGTACGTCATCGTAGTATAATTTCAAATGGGATTTCAGAGTTGCTGATTCAGTGATTGTATGTACATATTTTTTCTAGCAAACGTGTATATTCTCATTTTGTTTGGTGTCGCTATATAAAAGAACGAAATTTAACTTAAATTAATTTATTCTTCATTCTTATCAAAATAAATAACAATACTTCTTAAATATAAAAAAATAAATAAATAATGAATTTGTTACAGTTTCTATATACTATAAGTACATATTGTAGTTAACATTAATATAAAAAATATTTTAAAATAATTTAATAATTAATATTTTGAATTGCATTAATAATGAATT
The DNA here is from genome assembly GCA_028551675.1 of Tineola bisselliella. Classification (NCBI taxonomy): domain Eukaryota; kingdom Metazoa; phylum Arthropoda; class Insecta; order Lepidoptera; family Tineidae; genus Tineola; species Tineola bisselliella. The sequence goes on from JAPWLS010000946.1 coordinate 18,127, forward strand.
GCAATGTATCACAAACATTAATCGGAGAAAGGTGTTCTAGTCGTCTCCTCCGGTCATGACTTCCATAAATTCTGTGAACAATTTGATAAAGATATAAGATTAGTACCAACTATAAAAATGATAATAAAATATACTATTAGCATGTATTGTGTATTTTTGTATTCATGTGAATTTATTATTATTATTTATTGACATGATAAATATATGTTTTAAGTCATGACGCTCTTAATTTAAATAAAATAATATTTTATACTCGTAGTATTTAAACTTTAAATTATAGCGAAAGTCGTAACTCAAAATTTAATCTTGATTTGAAGCAATATGTATGTTTCCAAGTTTCCACTTAATGTCCAATATCACGAAGGTAATAAAATTGATGCAGATACCAAATGTGAAGGTATCGTATGGTTCATACTGTTTTTATTACGTTGTTTTTAAATTACAATAGTCGGGTTAAATTTTTGAATAATATACATTGTTTAAATCTATTATCAGAATCATGGGAAAGTCAATAAAGTTTAAATAAAAAAATAGGAATGTGTTTTTATAAATATAACAATTTTTCAACAATATGTAAAGTACTGAGATATGGTAAATGAAAAATTCAGCACTCGCAGTGCAATATTTCAGCCACCTTCAGCGCAACAAACTTTATTACTATTTTTATACAAAGAAATGGAACAACATATTTTTAGTACGGTTATTTCTATTGAATTTACTCCGCTTCACTTTAAAAAGGCAATAAAATCAAACAAAATACGTCTCTAGATATGAATGATAATTAATTATGTTTCAATTAAAGAAAATTTACCATCAAAGTCTACGGTTCCTGAGCCATCGGAGTCAATTTCTTCAATCATCATGTCGAGTTCTTCAGCACTGATTTTGTCATCCAATTCTCTAAGAATCTCCCGTAGTACATCAGTTGTTATATAACCATTTCCTAAAATTAATATTTTAAAATATAATGATAACAAATCATCGAGGTCTCGACTTCGATTTTCGACGGAAAAAATATATAAAAGTAGATATTTCTTTTGGGTTTGCGTATTCATGTATGTGTTGTCTTAATATCCATAGTGAGTCTTAGTTTGGAATCATGATATTATATTCATTTATGTATTATTATTATTTAAAAATAATCACAAAACTAACAGAGATTTATATTTAGTAACAATTTATTTATCAGTCTTATTTATAAATTTAATTAATTAAATGTCAATTCACTTAATTAGTCTGCATTTACCCATGAATAAATAAATACCTCCTTCATATTTCTCCATTATTTTCTTTCTATTATAAAATAGTTTTTTTTAAACATTTTATAAGCACACCTAAATCTTAAATTTCCTTTAACAAAATTACTTTGTTGTCTTGTTATTATATACTAAAGTAAAATACGGTAATTAGTACCTTCTTTGTCGTATAATCTGAAAGCTTCCTTCAGTTCTTGTTGCATCGCTTCAGCATCTTCTTCAACCATGAACCTCGAGGCGAGTGTTACGAACTCTTCAAACTCTAATTCACCAGAGCCTGAAATATGATACATAATATAATAAATACTTAATAATAAATAACGTACACAACAATAATGTAAAATTAATTAATGAAGTAATGTATATTATTTTTCGCTTCCAATGTCTATTTCGTTTTATCATAACAAGTTTCAATTAAATTACTAATATCAATCTATCGCCAATAATCCGTCTTCACAATTAATGAGTTACTAACAACCACCTTCAGCAACACAAAGTAAAGGGAAAGAGAAAATCAGAGAAAACTCCTCCGGCAGGGATTAGCGGAAGGCTATTCTATTACATGTACAAACAAAAAGGTTAAACAAAGGCATCGTAATACAAAGGAGTCCCTGATTTTTATGTTTTTGTCTATTTCCGTACATCGGCTAAAATAATAACTATTGATTTGATAAATAAATATTTATATAGATTATTTATTTTATACTGAGTTTTAGATCCTTTAGGATTTTATATTTCTTATTATTTTCAAAATAATATATACGTATTTATTCATTTATTTTACATGGAAAAGAATAGCTAATATATAAATAAAATAACAATTGACATCTTAAAGATCACGAGACATTGTTATGTCAATATCGATTACACGCGATTAATATTCTTGATTTAACATATTTCTGTCATTACTAACATCTACCAAAATCTGGTGTTCCGTAGGTACCACAATTATATATTACATTTTTCTAATATTTTTATCTATTTTGGCTGGCTGGCAACATCCTTGTTCTCCCTCGCCACCTTATTTCGGTCCGACGGCAACGCCCTCTCGGCGACACCGGTGTAACTGAACGTAACGTGACGTAATCATAACTGTAATTTGGGTTTTATAGCCATAATCAAGGGAAGAATCAACTTATTATAGACCAACACCTTAATTCGCTCCGGAGACGACAGAGGAAAAGAGGGAAAGCCGAACCAATCGTAAGCATTTTATACCACACAGCTTGTTATAAGTACTTCCCCATTATGTAGAATTATTCTACACCTTACATATTATGTTACTTCCTATTTTTATGATCTGTTGGTTGTTATTGTTACTGTATGATAGACTGAGTTTTGGTATTTAAAGTTTATTTATAAAACAACTACATTAATTCACGTATAACACCTACTGATCCTATAATAAAGACACGCCTTAATGGATTGTTGACCTTAAATTGTTCTCAAGTAAAACTATGATTCAAAACCAAGTCAAACAAATTATAAATATTTAGGTATACTTATTAAAGTTTTCAAACAAATAGTATAATATAGTATGTAAAATGCATTATATAAAGTATATTCGGATCTTGAAGATTTATACAATAACAATTTATTTTAGTAAATATATCAAATTGTTTATTTTATATTGCAACTAAAATTAGTTTTCAATAAGAACAATATAATATTATAAAATTTTATTATTAGAAAGCCTGGAAAAGTACAAAATCGTGTCGAATTAGCGAAACTACTTTTGTTTGTGCTAGTCCTATTTTCAAATTGATATTGAATTTTACGTCGATGTTATTTACCAGAATAAACCAAACAACTATTCTCGTCATATAATTTATAGTTTGAGTTTTACTGTCCATTAGTTTTAATGAAAACTTTGACAATCATTGTTGTACTTATATTTACTATTACGTTTAATTTTCTAAATTCGAATATTTTATTATTAAATATTTATTGCCTTTCATTCTGAACGTGTTCAAAAATTTTTTTTTAATTACGAACCTTTTGAACAATTCGATATTTATAACGAGAGATTCTGTTTAATGTTTTGATTCAAATTTGTAGTATTAAATAATATTAACACTAGGTTTACGGACGTTTTCTATATACCTATTTCTACTAAACGGGCCAATTTGACGCATGAACGAATACATGTAAAATACATATGGAAAGAATGTAATTTATGCTTTATTTTGAAAAGAAATAAATATATGTGATTCTAATTATGAAAGTTTTTTATTATTCAAAAATTTTTAATTTAATGAATTCCACTGGCATAACATTTTTATACTAAATTTCACTTGTTTTGAATTTACAAGGTTTAAAAGATGACCCGCGGCTTAACGTAAATCGTGGACATTGAGAATTAGTAGTAGTATAAATTGAAACTGAAGGCAAAATACAGCTGCATAAATTCAATGACAAACAAAAGCCGCCGTATAAAGTTTACATAATTAACTATAATACCTAGATACTAACCGCAATCGTAGCTAATTCGTATATATCAAACGGTACCCTGATCTTTGAAAACAAATACAATAAACATCAAACAAAGCTTCATAAAAATTAACGTATTATCATTCTTTTGTTTGTATTTTGGTTTCTAATAAAAACTTCATAAGGAAATTTACTCACCATCCTCATCAACTTCATCGATGATCTCCTTAAGAGTTTCATCAGTAACTTGATGACCGAGCATTCCAAGGATTGTGCCAACCATCACGGTGCCTATACAACCTTTCTTCTCATGATCGAATGCTTCAAAAGCCTTCTTTAAGACTGTAATTTAAACAATATAAATTAATAGTTTAGAGAAACTTATGTGAAATAATATTGCTGATTAAAATTGATTAAAATATATAATTATCACAATGCATTGTGGTGACAAAAAAGACAAGAAGAAACAAGAAAGATGACACTGACAGATTAAACGTCTAAACCTCAAATCTTCTTAAATAAGTATTTTCGGCTAGTAGAATCGACCGCCACAATAGTAACAATACAATAAAAAAACCAATAAATTAAACAAAAAATTGATTTAAAATATCTTAGAATAACAACAATAGTTTTCTAAATTCTTAGATGCCTCATCTAACCATTTTTAGATAAAAAAAAAAGTAGAATATTTTTCTGTACCGTTTGGCCCAAAACGTTTAAAATTTGTGCGGTTGTTTGCACGTAAAATAACACCCCAATCGATTTATTTTTATAGCTTCTTTGTTTTATTTAACTTTTATTCCATGAAACACGAATTCACCAAATACACTGTCAGTATTGAGCGGTTACAGATCGTAAACATATCCGATTTAATACAGTTCAACTGGTTTTATTTTTTATTCATAATTAATATGATTGTTTGTTTTAAACAAACTTTTTGAAATTGTCACTTAACCTAGTTTACTTTTTTGTATGCATATCGTATGTCAATTTCATCAAATTGTAAACGAGGAAGAAATAATTGAACCCTGAACTAGATATTGGATATTAAAAAAAAACAATTGCGATTGTTTCTATCTATTCTATTCTTTTATTGCCGATTTCAATTCAAAATCATAACGACATACTATATCAATCGACTTTTAACAACCAATGGGAATACGTTTTTAAATTAATAGTTTATATTATATTATGGAGTAACGAAGTTTAAAATTATGACAACAAATACTCGATTCATATGAACACACTGATTAAAAAAATTTTAAAAATACTATAACCTGAGTAATAACAATACCAAATTCAACTATATTTTAAAATTAATATTTAAATATATTATTATCATATAATAATTATAAAATAAAAAATACTCACTGCCGATTTGATCTTTGTCGAGTTCCTCCTATAAGAAAAATAATAATGAAAAACAATTGAACTACAAAAAATTATACGCAACAGGCATATCAACTTACAAAATGATTACAAGAATAATTATAACAAGAGGCATCAGTCAATTTAAGCACATTGTTAATTAAGATTATATAAAAAAGTAGCATTTTTTAGTTAAAAATCACTACCAAAATTCTATTATTATTCTAAATATTCTCACCATTTTTTCTCACAAATAAAAACTTAAAGAAATTGCACAATGGAATAGGCAATAGCGAACCACACCACGAGGAAGACTAAACCTCTGAACTGAATGGACTGAGTGACTACTCGACACCGAGCTTTGATCTCATCCAGGTTGCCTCGGGTTCGATTCGCTAGTAAGATGAATCTATCCACCGAGTTGGCTTCGCGATGCTCTTTTTAACTGTTTATTGTTAAGGTCGCGATATGTTATGCACTGTCGGCGGTTCTGCGCCGTCTTCATAGACGTCGATACGGTAGGACCATATTTGGCGTTTCACAAACAGATTTGCGCTGATTTACAATTGAACAACTACCTAGTCTAAAATGTTTGCGTGTTTTTGTTTAAACTAAGTATGTTATGACTGTCTAAGAAGTCATGACAATGTCTTATACAGTGCAGCCACTCTAAATGTATATTTATCGTCGTGTATTCAATGACTACAAAGCTTTCGAAACATCGGATTAAATAATCCAAAAATAAGTGTTTTAAATTAGTTAAACATTTCTTAGAATAACCTCAAAATAGTGTAGGTATATAACTCATTAATCTGAAAATTCAAAAAACTGCCAATTTTCGAATCAGCTATTTATTATTATGGGTTTGTATCCCAATAGTATGACGACCGTTGTAGAATGTAAATAAATTTGCAGTTCTAAATGAAGTATGCCGTGTAGAGGGGGCAGGTGCATCGGATCGTCGCGACAGTGACATATTTGTAACGTGTACTGTATTTCCACGATGGTCTAGCCAACGACACGCACTTTGCCAACATTCACTGAAATCAACTACGAATAGAAAGTTACAATATTTAAATGTATCACATTTATAATTTTATATTGGTAACTAGTTTTATTATATTTTTTATTAATAAAACAACTTCCAAATGCCTTCATTATACATATCCCACAAATGTCTTTAATATTATATTTCTTTTTATATATATATGGTGATTTAATTTATAATGTAAGAATAGAAGTTTAATATAAAAATAAACATTCATCTTCACAAGTGTTTAGAACAGGATATCCTACTCGTGTTGTTCAAATAAACACTGCAAACTAAACTTGTACAAAAGAATGTACACGTGATGAGTTTTTCCTCTTAAAATTAGCAGAAAAATGCAAAGAACTAACAGGAAATGTCTAACGGCAATTTAAGCATCATTCGTGGCGTATTATTCAAACAAAGTTTATTTAAAAACATTTTTAACCAGCTACAATAACATTTTTAGTTTTAAAACAATAATCAAAGATTTTCTAAAATGAGAGCTAGCAAACAATAATAAGCGAGTAGTGCCAGCAAAGTTTCATGTTAACCACAACTCAATCACGACGCAACATGACCTAAGTAAATTGAGAATGTAGCAACGACAAAAACTGTTTATTTTTAAATTCAATACATAGTAAGGGAATGAATCACATTACTTTTTCTTTCGTGTTATGTATAAGATAAATAATAACATCAGTGGTAACGCTTGAAATCAACGCAAAGGGAAGCACAAAACGTGGAAAGTGCAAAATAAAAACTATGTATTATATCAATTATGCGAAAGTATATATTGTCCCTGTCGCACAACGGTCACAGTTCCATATGAAAGCAAAGAAAGAATAAAATAAGCCACATGAGTTCGGCTAATTTAAAAAAGGAAACCAATAAGAAACTGCTTCAAACTAACATTTAATACTGATGCAATAAACATATACAAATTATACGAAATACGATATATAAAACATATTCCAATTGTAAAAAGTGTATTTTTTTTTATTATTATTAAATAGATCAAATAAACATTCTAAAGTTAATCAATTACAATCGTTGCTTATTGAAAACAACATTGATATTTCTACAATTTATTATTAATTTAATTATATTTAACATCAAATGCTTTCACCAATCGTCGACGACGTCATCCAAATGCGTAACGCTTCACGCACATGACATTTGGCAGCCATGCGCGCGCGCATTCACTACTACATACAAGCCACATCCAATTAATGCAACGCGTTCTATTGCACTCAAAGCACAGCTATAAACACTCCTACAGGTGTTCCGTAATTAATAGAACACAAATAGACGTCGAGACCAGAAAATGTATTTATAAAATTCCTCATTAAAATTAAAGGACAATTTGTTTTATGGAGGTGATAAAAGACATGCACATTGACGCGGAAATGTTATATATAGGGGAATTTTATATAAGTTCTTTTTAAGAGTAACAGTCTTAAAATACAAAATGTTTACTTTGTATATGATATTAAACTTGGAAATTTCTGTAATTTCATCTTATAAAATAACAATGATTAATGTCAAATGAGGTCGTAAACTAGTGGTGTTTTGACAATAATGTATTAATCTTCATACAATACGAAGTTATTCATGACAAATAGATTTATATATTCGTAAATTTGTAAACTACAATTTAATCCTTAACGATTTTGTATTTATGCTAGCTCTAAACTTTATTTATTGCATATATATTCCTCCTCAGAAATATAACAGTCTAAAATTAGTGAACACGTAGACTTTCGTAGTAAACTTCACTTCATTGCCTGCACATCTGACGAATTGTAAGACCGGCTGTTGTTTTTCTTGGATGATAATTTTTCCTTAGTGTATCTTCCTTACTTTTATGGTGCTCAATTAAAATGCTTATTAATGACATACAATCTAATTGTGCCAACGACCAAGTCACTAGTAACAATGTCATTGCCAAGTGCATTGTTCTGAAGGTAGAAGAATTATGCCAAGAGTAATCTTTGTAGTTCGTTTCTTAGCTATTTTTAGAATTAAATACTGTTAATTTTATAATGGCTTAGAGTTTTATTTTAGGTCTACATAAATATAAGTTATCTTTAAATTATGAAGCAAATAATACTAAATAAAAGACATTCATTTAATAATTAGTTTTTATCATATATTTTAATATGTAATTTAGCTGAAAAGGTACACTGAAAATAAGTAAATATTATAATTATTGCTTTGTTTATATTTGCTACGTCAGAATCGAAACATCACTAATGTTCGGAATAACAATGCGTGATTATCTATCGTCACTTGTTTTTGGCGTATTGCCGTCAAAATCAACTGTAATATTGTCGACTCATTATTAATAATGTATAATGAAATGCATATTATTCTATATTTTATTTACTAAAAATTATTGACGCGAAATTTCATAATAAAATATGAGCACAATAAATTATAAATTGTTATATATTTGTTTTAGTAGAATAATAAATATTTGTATTATCTTTGACGTAAAACCCATAGTACGGATTTCTGTATTCCATTTCAGGTCATAGCATATGTATATAAATAATATAGTAAGTAGGCTGGTTATTTATTCTACGTCATATCTCCAAGAATATACTTTACTCCACTTCCTTCTGTTTGTGATTTATATTTTCTCAGAATTTCCGCCAAAACATGATGAGCCTGCCACTCAAATCTTAGTTTGTTAACCTTTACAAAGATTTTATCAAATACTATCCATTTTATCGGCGGGATAATAAATAGAATCACCATCGTATATGTATGAAACCAAATTAGAATCGTTTGGATGATTTAATGATCCCAAACTCAGATCATTGTTGAAGTGATGTTTCAATCTCCACTCTGCTAACTGCGCTTCAGTTGGTTGCAATGCTGATATGTAGCTCGGAGAATTACTTTTCCCGCTACTAATTGAGTTTGTTCTCATTATATTATTTGTAACTTTCCAATTGCCAATATAATTATTAAACGAGTTATCTCGAGATATTAGACGTCTTAATGGTACTTTTGGTGGCAACACTAAAGCATCAACAGCTTTATGTTTCACTAACAAAATCCTTTTACTTCCTCTCAAGAGAGTTGGATTTCTCCGTATTATTGTGTATAAACATGAGCCTCCTATTATTAAAGACAAAGTAATTGTGGTAACGTAAACTAGTATACGACTATAAAGTAAGCGCATCGAAGGTCTATTTTTAAAAAATGATGGTATATAAGTTATGCAATTGTTGGCAACCATGGCTCCCGTTGTTTGCTCTACAGCACAAAATACATATGTGGAATTCAAGTTAACATTATATATTCTTAAATATTTTGGTACATCATTGACACAGTATATTTCTGTAAGACAGTTTGTTTGATACCAAAACAAATCATAGCCAGTGTAAGCGTTTGTTTCCAGTTCCAACAACGACGCGGCAGCATTTTCTACAAAAAAACTGGGGACCATGTGCTCAGAATTAGGTGGCGCTTCTCTGGTAATATTTACTAAAACATCATAATCTATGTGACGAACTCTATTAGACACACATCTGTAGTCATTTAAAATTCCAAAATGTCGGCCTGAATCGCATCCTCCATCGATATATAAAGAATCCGTTGAACGAATATTACCATTATAAAACAAATCATTAGGGGTATTCGATGAATTTAATACACTTAAACTTGTAATTTCTTGAGAACACGATGGATTTTCACAGCAAAATGTTTTAAAGCTAGAAAAAAGTCTGCCACTAACCTCATACGGGGTCCTGCAAGTCGGATCAACCATTAAAAAGTTGTTTACTTGCAATCGTCTCAAATGTTCATTATAACAGTCACATCTCCACAAATTGTCTTGCAAATCGATAGATGGCCTCGGATAAGCGAGCGCGGAAACTCTATCAAAAATATCTACTGGGAGAGTCACAAGATAGTTGTTATTTAAATAAATCCTTCGTACTCTAACCATGAAGTCGAACGTGGATGGTCCTATAGAAATAATGCAACATGATGATAGACGAAGCTCCTCGCACTCTTCTAGTTGTCTAAAACTTTCTCTACCGAGAATGCTAAAGAACGAATTTGAGCTCAAATCCACTCTGAGTAATGATGTCAATTCAGACGAACCAGTTACGTTTGCTGGATTCCAATATTTACAGTTCCTAACATAAAGCGCTTTAAGCGTATTGTCAACAGCTCTAAGTGAATTTCTTTTTATATCTCCTATTTTACTATTTCTGATATCCAGGATCAATAACGAGGAAAGACCAACAAAGCAATGGGATCCTAATTCTGCCAATTCAATATCATCAAACACTAGATGTTGTATGTTACTAGCAAATGTACTCAAGAACGCGTCTGGCTCAATGTAGCGGAAGTTTCCTCCGACTATATTCAATTTAGTAACTCTCGATTGTACTTCTGACAACCAGTGTTTTGGTATTGTAGAATTAATAAATCGCGGCCGATGTAATGTCAGATGTGTGCCAGAACCACATATAGGCTCGATTTTCTGTAAATTTATTTATAATTAAAATGACATAAGTAGTTGCATCTCATAGATTACAAATATGTGATATTGTATTATAGATCGATACTCACAGATAAAATATAAATTCATTATCATTATGAAACTTGATACGGTTATTAGACCGAAGATTGTTTGAACGACTAGACGGAGCCAACCGCGACTGCATGATGTATTTCTATATAAAATACATTAAAACATATGTAAATTAAATTAGCACGATTTAAACGTAACGTTATTAAAATAATACCTGATAGCTGATGAAACTGCAACGTTAGTTTTTACTAAAAACCCTGAATTAGCAACTTGCATTACTTTATGTAAAACATTTGTACTAGAAAAATATAATTTATATTTCATGAGAAAAGCTTGTTTCGCGTTGTTATTAGTCACGTAACACAAAAGGCAAATCTACTTTGAAATGCTTTTGTTGAAATGACCTATTGGGTCCTTTATCTGCCTATCATGAATAAGAGCTTTTTTACACACGAGAATTGAACGCTGTTTTATCGAAAAATAACTTTTTATGATTCCATATAAAGTAATAAAACAGACTTGACA
>JAPWLS010001232.1:0-37350 GCA_028551675.1 Tineola bisselliella
TTGGATGGATCACGATTTTTGGTGGGGATCACGATTTTTGGTGGGGAGGGGGGGGGGGGGGAACAGCGGCGGCTCGCGCCGACCTTCGGTCGACGCTCGCCTTTTTGGCTGTATCTCCGAAAGTTGACGTCCGATATAGTTCGTGTAAACGACAATGTTGGTCAGAATCATGAGCTCTTTCAGGATTTTTTTTCAGGATTTTTAAATCGCTGTATCTCGGAAAGTAGACGTCGGAGGGGGGTGGTGTGAAGGACAACTTTGATCAGGAACATGAAATTTTTCAGGATCTGAAATTTTTTTTTCAGGAATTTTTTTCAGGAATTTTTTTTTTCCGACTTTATTTTAAAAAACTAATCTATGGAAAAGTCAAGAGGCCGTTCGCGGCCGGCTCCGAAGGCACCCCACTAGTTATTATACTATATAAAGCTCGACTACCACTGACTGACTGACTCACTGATTGACATCATTCTTGAAGCACTTGCCGGTGTGGTGGGGCATGTGTGACGTATAGGGATGTGTAGAGGACCTCCATGTGACCTCGGGAAAAATCCGGGTTTGACCGGAAGTCATAGTAAAAACCGGAAGTGACAGCGATATCTCGGAAACGGTAACAGATAGGCGGTCGCCGCGGAAGACAAAGTTGCAGGAAATTAAATTTCATGTCGAACGCGATTTTTTAATTTTCAAAAAGTCAAAAAAAAATCTCCACGGACCCCTATCTGCTTGGACGCTTTTCATCGCGCGGCCAGTATGGAAGGCGAAATAATTTAAAATATTATTTAAATTTATTAAATAGCGCTCCATACAAAGCGACCAGTGACTATCGTTGTGGGCGGGGCTTACGCCGTCGAGGGTGTGGTTTGCGTTGCGCTCTTGTCGACACGTGCCCAGGCTTCATTGCCATCTTGACCATCGTCGCGTCAACATCTGACATTTCGCGCGCGAATTTCAAAATTTGTTTTTGCGATATCTTGACAACCGATGACGTCAGCGCGACCGCGTAAAGGGTTATTCTGATCGAAATTTGGAGGCCTATTCGATTTTTATATTAAAAAAATTTTTTTTTTTGTTTTTTTTTTAAATTTTTTTTTTTTTTTATGATTTTGGATGGCGAGAGGGGGTGTGGAGGGGAAGGGGGGGGGGGGGGGGGGGCCAACAGCGGCGGCTCGCGCCGACCTTCGGTCGACGCTCGCCTTTATGGCTATATGTCTTAGGTGGATCACGATTTTTGTGTGGGGGGAAGGGGGGGGGGGGGGGGGGGGGCCGCGGCGGCTCGCGCCGACCTTCGGTCGACGCTCGCCTTTTTGGCTGTATCTCCGAAAGTTGACGTCCGATATAGTTCGTGTAAACGGTAATGTTATCAGAAACATGAGCTCTTTCAGGATCTGAATTTTTTTTTCAGGAATTTTTTTTTTTCCGACTTCTATTTTAAAAAACTAATCTATGGAAAAGTCAAGAGGCCGTTCGCGGCCGGCTCCGAAGGCACCCCACTAGTTATTATATATATATAGCTCGACTACCACTCACTCACTCACTCACTCACTCACTCACTGATTGACATCAATTCTAAAGCACTTGCAGGTGTGGTGGGGATGTGGGGTCTTCGGGGTCGTGTAGGGGACCTCCGGGTGACCTCGGGAAAAATCCGACTTTTTCGGAAACTTTTTGCCGAAATATCCGATTCGCGATTCCGGCGAAACGGTAAGAGTTGGAGAAAAAGTTCCTTAAGTAACATTTATCAGCGCGTCGCATAGTTTCCGAATCCAAATTTTCGGACCGAAATTCGAAAAAAATTTTCCCGTTTCGTACATTTTTCCGAAAAATTCAAACCGCTATAACTTTCGAACCGATGACGTCACCGATTCGCCGTCGAGGACGATTTCGATCGGATCGGTGAGCTCTTTTCGGAAAAAAATTTTTTTTTTCAGAATCCTGAAAAAATTTTTTTTTCATACAAATTTCGAAAGGCCGTATCTCGAGAACCGATCACGTCAGCCGGGTGCTGTCTTGGGTGATTTCGATCGGATCGACGGGGGCTTTTCGGTTTTTCAGGAATTTTCAGGAATTTTCAGGATTTTTTTTGAAACCGTTATATCTCGGAATGTGAACGTCTTAGGGGGGTGGTGTCGAGGACAAATATGTTTAGGAAAATTTTTTCTTTCAGGACCTGAAAAAAAATTTTTTTCAGGATTTTTGATTCGCTATATCTCGGAAAGTACACGTCTGAGGGGGGTGGTGTGAAGGACAACTTTGATCAGGAACATGAAATTTTTCAGGATATGAAATTTTTTTTCAGGAATTTTTTTCAGGATTTTTTTCAAATCGTTATAACTCGGAATGTGAACGTCTTAGGGGGGTGGTGCCGAGAACAAATATGTTTAGGAAAATTTTTTCTTTCAGGACCTGAAAAAAAAAATTTTTCAGGATTTTTGATTCGCTATATCTCGGAAAGTAGACGTCGGAGGGGGGTGGTGTGAAGGACAACTTTGATCAGGAACATGAAATTTTTCAGGATCTGAATTTTTTTTTTTTGCCGTTCGCGGCCGGCTCCGAAGGCACCCCACTAGTTTAATAATAAATTTGAATATCGCGTTATAGTGAAACCGCGCATAACGGGGTCGCGTAAAGCGGGGTATTACTGTAGTCCACTTTTTATACAGCTTTAAATTAAAACTTTTGCCATATATGTACAAGATGCCTTCATCAGGATATTAACTTTTAAATATAGAATTTATTAAAATAATATATAAAACAAAAAGTGCTAACTAAAAACGAATAATTTTAATGAAAAATAAATTAATAATTGACGTTTTGTTCACACATTTAGAAGTCTGAACGAAATAAATATGGCATTTATATAAATTCTGTTTTTAAAACAGGCATGAGGTAATTGCAAGAATATTCAACAGGTTTCAACTTTTACAGATCAACTATAACACTGTACTCTGCACGGCCGTTAATGGTGCATTTACATTGGTTATTAGACTTATTAGTAATCGCATGCGGAATGCGGGAGATTTCTGAAACGAATGCCACTAAGTCCACAAAAAAACCGCTTGCAGATAGTAATAAGATACAAATAAAGGAAGTGGGTATTTTTTTTGACATGAGGATTCACGTATAAATTAAAATTTTATAATTTCTTATTGAATACTCGACATTGGCAGAATTGTCTTTAATAGACATCTGAGGCCATTAATAAAAGAAGAAGTAAGAAATAAACAAACTATTCATCTAAGAAGTGATTTAATTTGAAATTATTATTCAGTTACTTACAATAATGCGTTGCTAAGCTCGCGGGACGGTCAGCAAGTCAAGTTGGAGACAAATGTCCCCATACAGCGACAGAAGCGCTGCGGAATCGCACTAATGAGTAAATTGCAGCGCTGCAAGAATTTAATAATATCCGCTGGATCGCGGTAACTGAATGTTTACTTCCTAACTGTCTATCTGTTTTATTGTAATGTTTTTGTAACTTATAAATATACTACGTAGTTTAATGTCAGGGCATTTTAGTGACGTGGTTGTCGTTGGTCCATTGCCGGCATACGGCGTCTAGCGTGAGATCCAATTTTAAACCGCACACATTGTCGTCACTCCGAGAATAGTTCACAAACACACTGTATTCTCACAACTCGTGGCTCGAGACAAGATTTATTACTATACAATTTATGGGTGTCTCGACTTTGACATTACGTTCGTTTTTACTCCAATGTGCCAACGTTTTTGAACACCCTGTGTTGTTTTATGGAGAGTTTGAGCGACACTTGTCTGTGAGAAGTAATATGTTAATTTTTCTGAACAATTTTTATATACTATAAGATTTAATATTTGAAACAATTGCTTCATCGATACATCCTCGGCTACTTTAAACCTTTATTATATATTATTACTAGCTTTTACCCGCGGCTTCGCTCGCATTTAAGTCATTAAATAAGTATCAGAGATCATTTCAATAGAAATGAATCAATATGATTCCAAACAGCTGAAACTATAGTCAGTTGGAAAATAAAAAGTATCCTATATTACTTGTAGTACCTCCAAAAATATGTGTACAAAGTTTCAAGTAGTTGTTGCCTGAAAACGTAGTTGTTGCGTCACATTTATAATATTAGTAGGGATTATTATTTATTTTAACAATAAATTCCTAAAATTATGTAAAAACGTATTCAATTACATGTTAATGAAATGATAAATGAAAAGATATAAACGTATATTCCCAAACTCCTCGTATATTGATTGTTACGTACATCTCAAGCATTAAGTAGCTTTCTAAAAATACATATCCCAAAAGTAGCACATTTATTTCCGTCACCATTCAACAAGCAAATCGACACACTCCACTGCTGCATCGGAATCCAATCACATCCATTTTAGACTATCTGACAGTTTTGCTGATAAAAATTGAATTTAATTCCTTCTAGTTAACCTTTAACTACTGAGGTGGTGACCTCTCAGGTTTTGAGAATATACAATTTTTGAATTACTCCAATTAGTTGATTTGTTGATTTTTTTAAATAATTTTATTTATTCTCGCTGATTTATGATCTCATGTGATTTTTTCCAAAAAAATGCTAAGTGTTTTCTAAACTTTGAAATAATAGTTAATTATGTACAAATAAATTATAAAAAAAATATTTTATTTTATTTAAATACATCCACTGAAGCTAAATATTAAACACTAAACCCTAAAAACCCTGAAGATTTTTAAATACAAGCACACATATATACGGGTCTCTGAGGCCCCCACAATATACACGTGTTATGACAGTTTTTGCAGGCAACAGTCACCCATGCTTTGAACAAACGGATGTACGTTTTTAGTGTATTCTTCCCATTTATAATCCCATAACCTGGATAATGTAATTAATTAATTATTAATTAGTACTAATTAATTATATGTTTTTTAACATATATTAAGCAAAACATATGTTAGGCTTTGATAAGCGAGTTTCCTCCGATTTCTCGTCATAGCCTTTTCAAAAATCACGACTTGAGTTGGAATGTACTATACGAAGTACAGATTTTTAATATGTAGTCAATAATCATCAGAAACTCCTACATGGATTAGATACAGTAATGCCTCGCTTTACGCGAGGGATACGTTCCGGAAAAAATCGCGTTAACTGAAATTCCCTCGACCATAGAGAAGTTGATGACTACATTATGTTTATACGCACTCTTTCGCGTAATTTAATAATAAATTTGAATTTCGCGTTATAGTGAAACCGCGCATAACGGGGTCGCGTAAAGCGGGGTATTACTGTACTGTATTCCAATTAATTAACGTCAAACATTATTTGTATATTTTATGGGTTTAGTCATTTTATAATGTCACGAGTCATTTGATATGATAAATGATTGAAGATATGGGGGAGTCCGTGTTTGAGGGACGAACTCACACTAATTGGGTGCATACGACCAACTATCCACGTAATTTATATTGCCCATCATACTAAATCATTCAAGCAGGCATAGTGCAGTTGTATTCATTTATTTACTAGCTGTTGCCCACGACTACGTCTGCCTAATAATGAAGATATAAAGTATTATGAAGTTTAAAAATGTTTCGTATTTCAGTCAACAGAAAATGCCTATCACACTTCTGTAATAAAGTGGCATCTAACCGCAACAATGACACCTAAACTTAAAAATTCAAATAGTTTTATAACTGCATATATAAAAATGACAGACGGAAATAAAAATAAATATAGAAAAATTCCAAACAGCTGAAACTATAGTAAAAAATATATTATTTTTTTTCAATAAAAAGTCACATTTTTAAAAATCTTCTGACTAAACATTTTATGTCAAAACAACATATCTCTTAATTCTACTATTTATTTAATTTACTTTGTGTGTGTGTTTAAGTATATATTATTTTATCTAATGTATGTATGTGTATATTTAGTTATTATTTTCTTTTGAATATATCACCGCTCACACCGACAAAGGTTAGCTGGTAGATAATGCCGACGGCATTAAGCTCGTCTATGTGATTATTTTTTATAATAAATAATTTATGTATTTATTTATAACACTTGTATATTCGTCTAATAAAAATGTGGAACAAACAGCGAGCGGCTCATGAACATGAAAAGCAATGAATTCCATTTCCTTTCCAACAGTTTACCGAGTAAAATTTATCTAGTGTTTTGTTCGAGTCTAAAACGGAACGTTATAAATGTCTCGTGGAAAACGGAACGCAAAATTTATTAAATGCTAAAGATTTGCTTGTTTTGGATTTATTGTAAAGTCATTTATTATGATATTAAACCGATCAATGTAAAGATGTATCTACCTGATGTAGGTACATACATTAACACTGGTTTATATTTTTAGTTTTATATGCAGAAACAAATCATTTCCCGTGATAAATGCATTACTAAGATGAGATGACACCAGACATTAATAGCATACAGCAGTGATTCTTAACCACTGTGCCTAAAAGAAAATCGAATTGAAATCGTTAAAAGTTTACCGCAACAAAAAAAAACACTGGCTTAGTGCATGGGAGGTTTATGAGTTCTATTTTTCTTGTGACCAGTGAGCTTATCACGAATTTTAGTCTGGCTTTCGAATCGAGTTGTCACAAGTAAAACGGATCTGTTAGCAATTGGGATCATGAATTTTTACTAACGACTAACGAGCACCAGCAATCTATCAAATGAACGAAAGATCGAGACGTTCGAAAATTAACAAAAAGTATCTAAAATATTGTAGTTCCAAATCCGCACGCGGTGGCGCTGCTCAAATTTCCATACAAATCGCTTGAAAGCCACTCAGTTCGAAAGCCACTCAGTTCGAAAGCCAGACTAAAATTCGTGATAAGCCCACAGAATAAAATATTACCATATCGCTAGGGAAACGGACTGGTGCCAGTAGACGTCTCTTTCAAATAGTCATATACCAAGACTAAGGATAGAACGAACTAACCTTAGTAGTTTATACTATTATGCCAAAACACTATAATACTAAATTGAACAATAAAATGTTGCTCTTTTACATTGCGTCGTGTATGGGAGTCCTTTTTGGCTTCTATCCAAACTATAACAACCGTTGTCAGCTAAACCAGACTACGCGCTCGCTTCAGAGTTCTATCCCTTATTCTAATGAAGTTAACGATCAATTCCGCTCGACTCGTTTCACTTTTCATCTCATTTCAAACCCGACATTAGTTATAAGATCATTTTTGACTAATAAATGAGTAAGCGCTCTTTTCTTGATGTTTATTTATTGTCAGTGTTGCTTTTAAATAAGAAATCTCTTTAAGAAACATATTAGATTGATGTTTTATATAAAAAGCAATCAATTTATCTATCTATAGGTACCACGGTTTAGATTATTCACGAAACGTCGAATTCAAATAATAAAAATATATTTTATACTAGCTGTTGCCCCCGACTGCGTTCGCGTAGTAATGAAGATATAAAGTATCATGAAGTTTAATAAAGTTTCATATTTCAACGACGCCTGCCTTTTATGGCAACTTTTGGCAACCTTGGGTTATATTATTGTAGTTTTAGTAAGGGTCCTTATTTTTTTTCCTGTAATTTATATAGCCTATATTGATCAGTGATAATGTAGCATTCAAATGGTGAAAGAATTTTTGAAATCGGTCCAGTAGTTTTTGAGGTAATTCGTTACAAACATACAAAAATATAAATCTTTCTTCTTTATAATATTAGTATAAATAATCTCATATAACATTAGCCTATAACCAATATAAGTGTAGCAAAATTTAATCATGATTCAAAAATACATATAATAGGTTAGAAAGAAAGCTTGATAAATAATTTATTTATTTATTTATATAAGTACAGTCACTTGCATGGTTTTACAGTTCATTCCAATACACCATGCAAGGAGGAGTCAAATTACAAAATAGAATAATATTAATAATAAAATGTCAAGTGTAAATAGCATAATAATAATAATAATAATAATAACCAATCAATGTCAACAATATATATATAATATAAATAATATTGTATAATAGTTTTGCGATCAGTTTAAGTAATATATCTACAAACATATATGTATATAAATTTAGAAAAATGTGAATAAACAAATTACAAATATTTTTTTTTTTTTGCTGATACAATTTAATTCATAGGAAACAGATTTAGAGCAATTGGCGATCTTATCACTGAAAATAATTTCTTCCAGGTAACCAATTGTCATAAAAGAAGTAGTGTTAATATCGGGCAATGCAATTTAGATAAATAAAATACATAAATATAAGCAAACTAAATAGGACACGATTGGTTAATTTTGTTTATAGATATTTCGAGTAGATTAGGAGACTAACAAACAAAGGGTTGAATGATATTTATCCCTACTAATATTATAAATGTGAATGTGAGTTTGTTTGTTACGTTTTCACGCAACAACTACTTAACCGATCATCATGAAACTTTGTACACATATTTTTGGAGGTACTACAAGTACCTAACATAGGATACTTTTTTATTAAAAAAAAAATAGTTTCCAATTGACTATAGTTTCAGCTGTTTGGAATGATATTGATTCATTTCTATTGAACTGATCTCTGATACTTATTTAATGGCTTAAATGCGAGCGAAGCCGTGTGTAAAAGCTAGTGTTATATAAAATGATTTAATTCTCATTGTTAACAAAACGCTGCGTCGCTACATTAACACGGAAGGGTACAGAATATTCCTTTCAGTTAGGGATTGTCTTACTGGAGCGATTTTATGCGACAACGACAATGATTCTATGATAGACAATAATCATATGACATATATTTATACTGTGAGGCTATCATTTGCCAGTCAGACCCTGTAGTCTACGAGCAACAAGACGTATTCTGGAAATTTGTATCTTGCTGGAAAACTTAACAATCAATTGACCGCTGATTGTTCAATATTTTAATTACTTATTAAAGACATTGTAAGCCGCATATAACCTTTTAAAAATATATTCTAATTTATTTAAGTACTAGCTTTTACACCCGGCTTCGCTCACATTTAAGTCATTAAATAAGTATCAGAGATCATTTCAATAGAAATGAATCAATATCATTCCAAACAGTTGAAACTATGGTCAATTGGAAACTATAGTAAAAGATAATTTATTTATTTTTTAACACTAGATTTGCCAGCTTAAATATACCTATTTCTACCAAAACCAATAAGTATATATTTGTTACAAATATCAAATAATATAAAATTCATAAAATTAATTCTTCTGTTATAAATTAAAGAAGATTAGAAGAATTAAAGAAAATGTTATACGCAGTAGGAATTTTAATTTGATCTTGCAAGACCAGTCATTTTGACTGGTCTGGTAAATCTAGTTTTAAATAAAAAGTATCTTATGTTAGTTCCAGTACCTCCAAAAATATGTAAACAAAGTTTCATGATGATCGGTTAAGTAGTTGTTACGTGAAAACGTAACAAACAAACTCACATTCACATTTATAATATTAGTAGGGATTCCCATCTTTCCGTCCACGTAGGACAATGATACTCGCGTCTTTGTTTATGGTATAAAGTGAAATGTCAAATAATGGCACAAACTCCACTCTAATACAGGGTTAGCCAACTTCTTAAGGAAACTTTAATAGACCGAGATCTGTGTGATCTTTCATCACACGTTTTATTCTAGAAGCTGCTTTTTCGTGGACGTTTGAGATGTTTAAATAATTCTGATAAACTTTTCTTTTTATGTATTTTTTTTATTTAAATACAATAAATACAATGACAATAAATGTATAACTTAAAAAACTATTTCATGGAACAATTTTGAAATAACATATATAGCAGCGGTTCTCAAACTTTTTTGGCGAAGGAAAAAGCCTTAATATAATTATAAAAAACTAATTTATATGTATTTATGAATAATCATATTGCAATGTAATATTACGTAATATTTAGATGTAACCTTATAATCTCCCTTTGGGAGGTATTTTTTGCAGTATATTAGCCCTAGGGTTCCGCGGAACATACTTTAAGAATGGCTGCAATATAGTATAATTATGAAAATAAATAAAATAATATAAAAACAATTAGCGATTTCTGAAACTTACGCGTAATTATACAAATAAATATATAAATACCTTTCCTTATTAAATACCGTAATATTTTATTATTTATTATGTTGTATTAAGCTAGACTATGTTATAGACAAACCAACACTGGTTTTGGTGGCAAGGCAACAAATTCTATAATATGATTTTAAAATAAACGTTTTATTTATTTATTTATATACATACATATATACTACCCCGACGCCTGAACTATATATATCAGGACAAAAACAACATATAAGACCAAAATCCAAAAAAAAGTACTTACTTCTTCTTCTTTTATTAATGACTTCAGATATCTATTAAAGACAATTCTGCCAATGTCGAGTTCGGGCAACAGCCCAATAAGTAATTATATAATTTTAATTCAAACGTAAAGCCTCATCTTAAAAAAATATATATAAAAAACGAACAAATATACTACTTGAAAAGCGTTTCTGCTGGCAACTGAAAATCTAACCTGAATGAAATGAATAAAACACATTTTAGTCACATGCTTATTAATTTATATGTTTAATTTTTTTTTCTCCCCTCTTCCCTACATCTATTTGGTTCTTGTTTCTTATTTTTATGTATTTTTGTAATTTTATTAGAAGCGTAGTATCTATCCCTTTATCACCTTGAGCATGCCGTCCTATCCTATAATTAAAATTTCATTTAGTTTATATAATAGTAGTCCATTTTATAATATGTAGTTTTAATGTAATTTTGTAGGTAGGCTTTATAAATAAATAAATAAATATTATGACAGATGACAGACGTCAATATTGACAACTGTCAGAAGTGACGTACATCTCTGTAAATGAATGCACCACAAAATAAATCGTTGGTTCATTGAGCTCCTTGTCTAAACTGTATTGTTTTGTTAAGGACCATGTTTCCTCACTTTAAGAAAATGTAAATCTATGCAAATTGTACATTTGGGATCTGTTTGTTATGGGGACACAGCCTCACCCCCTGCAACCTTACTCCTTCATCTTAACCTACAAGGAGAGGCCATTGACTTATTACTTCGACTTGAGCACCCCATAGTCATGTCTTGAGACGTGCGCTGTATCCATAGACATAAAGAAGTTAACTATAGTTGTATTATTGCGATGGCATGTGACCACACTGTGCTTGTTATTAAAGTTGTAGGCGATTTTTTATATTAACCAAGCACTACACACAAAATTAAATTTTTTTGTTTCTATTTTTTATTATATTTTATACTAATTTAAGTTATATTTAGAATGTAAGACGAATGTGCAGCGCCAAGACAAACCAACACTGGTTTTCGCGCTAAGGCA
Source organism: Tineola bisselliella (assembly GCA_028551675.1). NCBI lineage: Eukaryota > Metazoa > Arthropoda > Insecta > Lepidoptera > Tineidae > Tineola > Tineola bisselliella. The sequence goes on from JAPWLS010001232.1 coordinate 11,341, forward strand.
ACAGATTGTAATATCTTTTTTAAAAATAAACGTTTTATTAATTATTTATTATTTACTCCGCCTGATGTTAAGCATGAGTGTGGTCGATGAGTGGAAACCATCGTTACCACTATGCCGGCTTGAGGAGACGAATGAGCTCTGTCCAAATTTGACAGCACTCCTTTCGCTGATCCCGAAACCACTTTTTGAACAGTCCACTAAACCTTCAGCTATTAAGATGACAGTATCAACTAAAAGTCGTTATCTGAAGGATTTAGAAAGAAGTATTGATTCTATAAGTTTAATAATCTATTCCTACAAATTGCCCGTAAACGTAGCAGAAATCCTACTTCGAACAAACTCCTCAACCTGCAGAGGAAATCATAAAACCTCAAGAGGCTGATAATAAATCCAGAACATTGAATCAATCACGTGGTGGGTCCATCTAAAAATGCTGAGGTACACAACCTCGCATCGAGCTGAGATGGAGATCAAAAGAGCCTACTCACTTCGTGCCTTTAGGTCGTTATTATAAATAAAATTAGCAATATATATTTAGCAAATGCAAAGATAATATCTAATGTAATTTTGTTCCTAAATAACGTCTCAAAAATAAACAACGACAGGTTAATTACGATACACAAATATTATTATTATCTTGTGTGCCATCAGCCATTCATTCTCTATAAATCAACTCCTAAGAACGGTGGATATATGTATGTAGTTAACGAATTTCTATTAATGACTAAAAGTCGTTAGCAATCAAAATCAAAATTAAAGCGATAGTAAGCTACATAAAGTATAATACTTTCAGTTAATCAGTTAAAACTAAACCAAAAATCTCTAATTCGCATAAGCGCATAGTCAGAGCCTACAGAGATTCCGGAAAGGTATATGACGAGAAGAAACCACATGAAACTCGCCAATATAATGTTAGCATTAGTAGTCGGGTATATTCACAATATAACTACAATACCAACAGCATTCACATTTCTAAAAGTAACATATTCCTATGAGAGAATACGTAAACCACGAAACAAAATTGCATATTCAAAGCGCGTGAATAATTGCATCTTTGATCTGAATTTACATAACGCATTTCCGTATTTCAAATTAGCGAATAACCCCTCTGTGAACTTTAACGCGAATTCGTTATCATGTACAGAATAAATGTCTATTTGTCCTGAGGCAATCGTCGTGTGTTTGTCGAAGGAACCCGGGACCCTTGTTAGGCTATCACGGCGACGTCCCTTAAGGGTGTACACAGTAATGTCATGATTTGTCTGCGATACTAAAATTTACTATGCAAGATTACATTGAAGCACCCGACGTTTTCTGCAATAAATAATTGTATTATTATTATATACTAGCTTTTACCCGCGGCTTCGCTCGCATTTAAGTCATTAAATAAGTATCAGAGATCATTTCAATAGAAATTAATCAATATGATTCCAAACAGTTGAAACTATAGGCAGTTTGAAACTATAGTAAAAAATAATGTTACAAAGTTTCATGATGCTCGGTTAAGTAGTTGTTGCGTGATAACGTAACAAACAAACTCACATTCACATTTATAATATTAGTAGGGATGTGTTTTAATTCGAATATTATTACGAATAAATTTACTTTATTTACAAAGATACAAAAATGACTTCATACAAAGCAAAGAGTAAGTAACCGCATTGATTTGGTATAGTTGGTATAGGTATTATTAAAAATAGATATGCATATATACGTTTGTATATCTAAATTCTACTAACGGCGAGAAGATTACGTTTGCTGCGAGCAATTTTTCTCCAACAACTTATGTTATTACAGAGTAACTTAATGTAACGACCCTCGATTTGACGAATTTTTCGAAATCCCCTAGAACTGCCCGTAAGAGCTAATGCAAAATATACCTTTACATTACGAATACATTTGCTAAAAACCTTTATATAACGAATTTTCAATCTTTGCAAAATTTAAAAAGAAAGTATTATTCACCTCTATTTAACGAAATAGTTCGCTATAACAGGGAAAGCAGATTAGTACCAACGTAAAGCTGAGATTAATAATTTTTTAACCTTGACCAACCTAACCTATGTATAACGAACCTCAATGTAACAAATTACTTGACATAACGAATTATTTTCTGATTCCCTTCAGTATCGTTATACCAAGGTTACACTGTATTTGTATATTAGATGTAAATCTTCCCATTAATATGTATTGCGGGGTTCCAATATGTGCCGTTTGATTTTCTCTTTGATACTCGAGCTATTTTTATACTGAGCTTACAGTTCGCAGTTCACTCGAATGTACGTATTTCAGCAAGGTTTATTGACGTAACCATATTTACTATTTTTTTTAAATTGCCATAATGACAGTTCTCGTGAACAGGGAAAGACTTGACTTGGGGAATAAGTGATGATTAACGAGTTTCCAAAGCCATTATAGCAGTGTTTCCCAACCTTTTTTGTGCCATGCACCACCTTAGTCTTTCTAAAATTCTTATACCCCCCTTATGTAACCAAACACCCAGTTGATATTTTACTCTTGTCAAGCGAAATTATACCTAATAATTATTTACCGCAATTATTCGTTAAATTTGGTATCGAAATCTAGTATTGCATTTAAATGGCCCGAAGCGAAAGGGTTTAACTCGTGTCAAGTCCATTTTCGAATTGTCCCCTGCATTATAGAGTCTGATGATGAGCAAGCGCACGCCTTTAGTGCTTATGCTAATAAACGATTTCCATTTCATTTAGAAAAGTAGTCTGTCCTTCGTAAAGCAAAATTGCTAAAAAATCAATTGACTCAGTCGAGGAAACAATGACACGTTTCTCTAACACGTGTCCTAATTTTATTTCCTTCTACACTATTCATTAAGTTATATTAGCATTTAAATAAATTCAAGTAACTTCCATATTATTCAATTACAGGCAGTCCTCGACTTACGTATTTTCGATTTACGTTGTTTCAATTTGCGTCGTTTTAAGTTACGTCTATTGTTTCGATTTCCGGCATAGGAGAATTCGCTTGTCGCGAAGTTTTGTTCCTCCAAACACGACTTCGTTGTTGCAACCATTGGATCAAGGAGTTATTGCGTCTTTTAAGGCCTATTATTTTTGAACCTAACCCTTGGGTTTTACATGCGTCGTTTCGATTTACGTCGCTTATTTCGAGAACCTAACATGCCGTAAGTACGAGAACTGCCTATATTTATTTTACATGAAACATTTCTATAGTAAATTTTTCCTATATTAACGAAATAAATTATTTATTGGAAAGAAAAGGAACAAAAACTCCGTAGTACAGCAAAAACCCGATAATAAAAGTTATTTAGTTTGTTCAATAACTTCATATTTGCTTAATAAATGAAACTTGGAACACTTACATAGTTATATAAAGTGGAAACGTTTATGCGAAGTCATCCTTGCGGCGTTGGAATTAAGGTTAACATGTAGCCGGCAAAAAGTAGAAATGCACTTATTTCTACGTACTAATGGGAAGGCGAAGCTTATTCACAAACTTTGCGCGGGAATACTGACTACGACATAGAATAAATAATAAACAGATACTTCTACGTTACTATTTTACTTGTTCTTCTTTTAGGTCTTAAATTAAGAGGTCCAAAAAATGTTTATTTCTCTTATTGATGGATTCTGTAATGAAAAAAAAAAGAAAAACTAATTGTTCACATATGTGGTCAAGAGCACGAATTTACACGCCATCTATGGGTTATGTGCCGTACTAGGATGCTTGATAAACTCATTGTTGATCGAGTGTTATGAACCTTTGACGCTGACGTGCGACTGTTAGGTAAATTCAATTATTTATAAAACCAGTGCAGTGTTGTTTTTTCAACGTAGCAATTCGATTATTCAAAAATAAAGGTAAGAGTTATTATTATTTTATGATTTTAGTGTTTCTCTATTATTTAGTATTGGTTTCGTTGATTTATGATAAAAAATAAACGTAATCTTTTTTTTTTGTAATAACGTAAAAATGCGATGGTTAATATACTAACCATCGTATTTCTTGAAAACCTTTTTATGGATATAATTGTATAACATTTTTTTTTAACAATAATTAAACGACATTCAAACCAAATATTCATTTGTTTTCTTTGTAAAGTAATCATAGTAGAACTGTGGCTGAAAGAGTTGAGAACCTGAATTAAAATTTATATTTTAGTAGACATGTGTATTAGAATTCAAATAAAGAACACGTTTCAGAAATTACTTCCAAACCACAAACTAATTTGAAACTTGAGTTTATTTTGATTTGATGGCGTGTTTTCGTCTCCTCAGGCAGGCATAGTGGGGGTGATATTCAAGCAGACATTTGTTTGTGATAGCAGTTGATAGGCTTCGCATATAAAAAAAAAGTGTTGACTGTATTCTAGTCTGTATTTTAGTAATCTTATAAATTATTAAAATCGTGTAACAATAAAGAAATCTCCATAATGTATAAAACTATGAATAAGGGAGGTTCTCTTTTCTTTCTTTCATCAGGCAAATTGTGTTTTCATGTTAGTTAACCGCCTGTGTGGCGAACTTTTTATATAATACACACAATTAAGACTATACACTTCATTCATTAAACTAACATCACCTTTACGTCTCAGCTGATAAAGTCTATAATATTTTTGAGAATTATAATCTTTAAACCATTTGTATTTTAAAGGCTCTAGTTATAGGTATTGGAATCCTTGGAAGTATATTTTGGTACAATATAAAATTATTACAAAGCCTTTGTATTTTTACCTACTTATTTATTTATATGTTATGAATAATATATAATGAAGATATAAAGTACTATGAAGTTTAATGATGTTTCGCATTTCAGTCAACAGAAAATGCCTATCACATATCTGTCGCAAAATCCTTTCTTAGTGGATGTCTACTAACTACCTCTCTGCCAATTTTTTTCTTGTAATTTATATAGCCTATATTGGTCAGTGATAATGTAGCATTCAAATGGGGAAAGAATTTTTGAAATCGATCCAGTAGTTTTTAAGCCAATTCGTTACAAAAATACAAATCTTTCTTTTTTATAATATTACTAGCTTTTACCCGCGTCTTCGCTCGCATTTAAGTCATTAAATAGGTATCACAGATAAAAATAAAAATATATAAAAATGACAGACGGAAATAAAAATAATTATAGAAAAATTACAAACAGCTGAAACTATAGTCAATTGGAAACTAAAGTAAAAAATAATATATATTTTTAAATAAAAAGTATCCTATGTTACTTCTAGTACCTCCAAAAATATATGTACAAAGTTTCATGATGATCGGTTAAGTAGTTGTTGCGTGAAAACGTAACAAACAAACTCACATTTACATTTATAATGTAGTAGGGATAATAGTATAGATTGTATATACATATATTACATTCCATATACAGTCCCTCTATCGTATAAAAAATGTTAAATACAAAAACTTTATTAAAAGACATTTGGCTGTTCGTTCATATTAAATTTTGTCGGATTTTTTCAATAATAAAATTCCAGCAAAGGGAGGGGCAAACACATACTCGCAGTAGCTGTCCCCCTCCTCCCCCCTCCCCCCCCTCCTCCCTGCGCTTCACCCCTCCCTTCCCTTCACCCCTCCGCAAAAGAAATGCATGCAATTTACATAGAAATCACTTGAACACCTATACTCTACAATCTCATCATGGAATTGTTTTGGTATATTGTACATTTAGAAGAAAGCGAACAACTTTGTAATAGTACATTTTAGAAACAGTAAAGAAAAAATGCATCTCGCACCAATACGTTTCTAATAAGAATTGTATTATTTTCAAAAGGTTACTTGCTAATTAAAATGATTTTTGCGTCCTACCATCCCCTACTACTAATATAAATGTGAATGTGAGTTTGTTTGTTACGTTTTCACGCAACAACTACTCCGATCATCATGAAACTTTGTACACATATTTTTGGAGGCACTAGAAGTAACATAGGATACTTTTTATTAAAAAAATATTATTTTTTACTATAGTTTCCAATTGACTATAGTTTCAGCTGTTTGGAATCATATTGATTCATTTCTATTGAAATGATATCTGATACTTATTTAATGACTTAAATGCGAGCGAAGCCGCGGGTAAAAACTGTGGATTTTACATACTTTCTTTGATTATAAGTTTTTCTAATTGGATACAATTTTGTAGATTTTCTTTTAGAAAACAAAAGTGGAAAGAACGCAGCCAATTTAGTATTAACTGCGTTCGTTGTCTCTGGCTGCCCCTAAACAAGGAAAATGGCGTAAAACTTTCAAGTTACTACAACACCAGGACTCCGCTTAACTTTCTGTAATTGGCTACACGAACGCTCTCCGTGTAATATCCCGGGAATTCAGGGAACTTCGCTCCCTTCCCGGTTACTCGTGCAACTATTTAACAATACATTTTAAATGGAACTTAATATGGTTTTTTTATATGCGATTATGTTTATATATAATCTATAACTAAGGCTTGTCTATAAAGTTTGAAAGTAGAGCATATATACAATATACATAGGTTAAAAACCCACCAGACTAAAACTGACAAAACATTCAGGGACATTCCACACATAAAATTGAATATAGCATTCACCCCTCAACAGTCGTCGCCGTGAAGATGCAAATATATGCAGATGCACTTGCCGCTGTGTGTAAACAAGGAGGCACTGCAACTGACAGGTCAGGGGTTTGAGTCCGTGAGTGTAGGAAATAAAATTGTGGTCCTTTTTCGTGCGTACACGTGACATAATTGTTTAAAATTAAAAACAATTGATATTTTCTTATTACATTATTTGCTTAGTAACAAAAAATGTAAACAAAACCGGAAGATATAACAAGTCGAAATTAAGCGTTTAACGTCAGCCTAAACCAACGAAGATCCTCGACATTACGTCCCCGCCGGCAACCCCGAGAAAGCGATCAAATATTCTTGTCAATTTAGCAAAGGATCAGACCACAATTTAGAGGGATATAACAACATACAGATAAACTTTACCATTAGAAATATTATATCCCTACTAATATTATAAATGTGAATGTGAGTTTGTTTGTTACGCTTTCACGCAACAATTACTTAACCGATCATCATGAAACTTTGTACACATATTTTTGGAGGTACTACAAGTAACATACTATACTTTTTATTAAAATTATTTTTTTACTATAGTTTCCAACTGATTATAGTTTCAGCTGTTTGCAATCATATTGATTCATTTCTATTGAAATGATCTCTGATACTTATTTAATGACTTAAATGCGAGCGAAGCCGCGGGTAAAAGCTAGTAGTAACATAATGCTAATTGGTTTGTTAAGTTTAAAAATACATTTCGCATCTCACTTCCAAGAAATAACCCTTGAGCGTAGTCTGATCTGTGACCATCTGATCATTACTTAAATACAATTTATTCTTTTTCATGCAGTAATAATTATTTACTAATAAATAATACAACGACAACCATTAGACAGTAATCAAAATAAAATAGTAATATGTTGCATATACTTATATATCAAATATCCAGTTTAAATATTAATTTATACTTCTTTCTTTCTGTTATTTATATATTAATAAGTAACGATTGAAACAATTTCTTATAAATGCGTGTAACAGAAAGTAATGACAGCTAGGCGACAGTAGACAGTTGCAATGGATTATTATCATTGGTCAAAAATCACGTTAACAAATTTTCAAGCATGTGATTGGTCTGTTTTGTTTCTTACGACAGAGTGACATTCTAAGTGATGTTTTGATCTCTACGGGCCTAACAGTCGAGCATTGTTTATGAAAATATCCCTTATCCTGGGAGGACTAATTAAAATTAAAATGTTTAAAACAAGTTGGTAGTTTGTACGATGTATCTTGTAGGAGATTCAGAAATACAAACAGACATACAAACACGTGGTGTGTATAAATATTAGAATCCCGAGACCTATTTGAAAAATATCAAATAATTCATTGTGACCCTTAGCGTTTCATATTCTGTACAATTTGGTCCCGAAAAATCACCTCTATTACATAAATTCAAGCAAATCTGCGAACACATGTGACATAAATCCGATATGATAAGCAGCCTTACTCTTATTTCTAAGCACAAGAAGACCACGGTTACTCTTAACGTATTCGATCCAATGTAGTGCCCTGTGGGCTTATCACGAATTTTAGTCTGGCTTTCGAACCGAGTTTGCTTCAAGCAATTTGTATGGAAATTTGAGCAGCGCTACAATATTTTAAATACTATTTGTTAATTTTCGAACGTCTCGATCTTTCGTTCATTTGATAGATTGCTGGTGCTCGTTAGTCGTTAGTATAAGTTCATGATCCCGATTGCTAACGGATCCATTTTACTTGTGACAGCTCGATTCGAAAGCCAGACTAAATTCGTGATAAGCCCACAGTAGTGTAGTAAGAGTTATGGATGTATTAGAAGCATAAATGGTATCTAATGCCATGATATTTTGGTGGTGATCGGATTATATTTGAATTTTTGTAAAAAGAGTGGTGAAATGGTCCCTTCACAAAAGGTCCGAGAGATTTACATATCGTCGGCCATTCCGTAGGAGAATATTTTCGGGCGTCCGTTTTTCCGCCTTATCAATGTTTGTTTAGTCCACACGGATTTATTCAAAAATGTATATTTCTCTTATTTTCTGGAAGTTGCAACGCATTTTGTGAATTTCAGAAGAAAAATGCGTTTCACAGACGTCCCGATTTCTGATCGAAAAATAAAAGATATACATTCCTTTACTATTATAAATGTGAAAGTGAGTTTGTTTGTTACCTTTTCACGCAACAACTTATTAACCGATCATCATGAAACTTTGTACACATATTTTTGGAGGTACTACAAGTAACAAAGGATACTTTTTATTTAAAAATAAATTACTTTTTACTATAGTTTCCAACTGACTATAGTTTCAACTGTTTGGAATCATATTAATTCATTTCTATTGAAATGATCTCTGATACTTATTTAATGGCAAATGCGAGCGAAGCCGCGGGTAATAGCTAGTATAGTTATAAATAAGTATTGATATATTATTTTCGAAAAAAATAACAATTGAAAACTACAAGACATAGAGAAGAATTCACATGTTAATCTGGGTCAGCAGCTAACCTAACGACGTCTCACCGAATTCTTATTAAAAAAAAATACATTGATATCAAATAGGCCAATCACACGCTTCAAAATTGTTGACGTGATTTTTGACCAATGATAATAATCCATTGCAACTGTCTACTGTCACCTAGCTGTCATTACGTTCTGTTACACGCATTTATAAGAAATCGTTTCAATCGTTACTTATTAATATATAAATAACAGAAATAAAATATGCAAATTAATGTTTAAACTGAATATTTTTGATATATAAGTATATGCAACATATTACTATTTTATTTTGATTACTGTCTAATGGTTGTCGTGTTTAAAGATTTATTATTTATTGATAAATAATTTTTACTGGAACAAAATTCTAAGTAATGAAACTACGCTCAATTTTATTAAAAGGGTTTAAAGTAATGCCCCGCTTTACGCGAGGGATACATTCCGGAAAAAATCGCGTTAACTGAAATTCCCGCGACCATAGAGAAGTTGATGACTACATTATGTTTATACGCACTCTTTCGCGTAATTTAATAATAAATTTGAATTTCGCGTTATAGTGAAACCGCGCATAACGAGGTCGCGTAAAGCGGGGTATTACTGTAGTATTTACTTTTCAATCTGATAATTTCCTATCCTAGAATTATTCAATTTGTCCTCTATGTTTATTTCTAGTTCTGTAGTAGCATTTGTCTTCGCTACGTAAAAGTACATTACATTCCATTATACGTAGGCTTAAATCTCTGCCTACCCAAGTATGATATATCACACTTTAAGTGTACAATTTATAATATAATGTATATATTATGTTAACAAATATTTCGTTTATTGTGGCGTGGGTTTTAGCTTAGCCCATAGCGCCATAGACCCATGGCCCACCCACCAGCTTTCTCTTCTGGATTTAGTCCAATGTGTGATGTTAATAATTTGAACCAATTCCTCTCTTATACTTCCGCAATCTCCAAGGGGATCTTAAACTACAGTATACACTCTAAATAACGACACTGCGCATTTTATGGCGTTATAGAGAGTTGTTGAATGGAGAGACGAAAAATCTGAATTAGAAAAGGAAACGTTTATATCAGACAAGTGATTGCGACGCTTTAGGGAGTTTGTAACGTTATATGGAGTTTATACTGTTTTTACAACTTTATTATTACAAACCAAATGAAATTTTAATTATAAGACAGGACAGCAAACTCGAGTTAATTGAAAACTGTGTTAGTTTTAAATATTAATGAAAATAACAACTCTACTAAATAATAATAATAATAATAAATACATTATTGCTTTAAATAAATAATAATAATAATAATGCTGATACAAATTAACTCATAGGAAACAGATTTGGAGCAATTGGCGATCTTATCACTAAAAGTAATTTCTTCCATACAACCAATTGTCATAGAAGAAGCAGTGTTAGTATTGGGCAATGCAATAAATATAAGTAAACAAAATATATAATGAACATACGCACATACAATTTTAAAATACACATAATGTAAATTTTATAAACATTCTATGTTAATCTTTTTCATCAAATAACACTTAAAATAACGTAACGCTCACTTAGATCGGATGTTTAAATAACGTCAAGAAACACCGCGATGCTTAATCGAATGAATTTCAAATAACCAAAATAAAACACAACTTCATTAGACTCTTATTAAAGGTAGATCTTAAAACGTTGATGATAATGTTAGATACGGGCGTGGACCCGTGCGCGTAGGCTCAGCTATTTCTATTTAGTGATGTACACCAGCGGTTCTCAAACTTTTAATCCTTAATATAATTATAAAAAACTGATTTATATGTATTTAGGAATATTTAGATGTAACCTTATAATCTCCCTTTAGTAGGTATTTTTTGCAGTATTTTAGCCCTAGGATTCCAAGGAACACCACTTTGAGAATGGCTGATGTACAGTGTACACATTCAGTTACAATTATTCGAGTCATTTTTTATTATGACGTATTGATTGATTGACAATCGTTTCACTTGTTTTTGACATTCGTGGTATGAATTTGGTGTAAATCCTTTCACACACGTCTTTAAGTGGAAACAATTGATACCACAGACAAACATTGGTTACATTGGTTAAACTAGTATTTGAGCTTGGCTTACTGTTGGCTTACTAGAAGCATTTTTTTTTCACTGGATTTAATGTTGTATAGGTAGCTATATATTTTATATAACATTTATTATTATAACCACTGTGCAATCTGATTTATAAATTGTTATTTATTTTTTTTCTGAGTTAAAATTCAGTTTTATTTTAAACTAGCTTTTTCCCGCGGCTTCGCTCGCATTTAAGTCATTAAATAAATATCAGATATCATTTCAATAGAACTATACTCAATATTTTACTACAGTCAGTTGGAAACTATAGTAAAAATATATTTTTTTATTAATAAAAAGTACCCTATGTCACTTCTAGTACCTCTAAAAATATGTGTACAAAGTTTCATGATGATCGGTTAAGTGAAAACGTAACAAACAAACTCACATTCACATTTATAATATTAGTAGGGATTATTATTATTTTATGTACAGGCTATGATCGACGAGTTTCTTGTGGCTTTCTTCTCGTCATAGCTTTTCCGAAGCCATTGTAGAGTCTAACGATGAGCAAGTGGATGCCTTTAGTGCCTATGCTGATAAACTATTTTCATTTCTTTTGATATACTGGCTTGAGGAGAGGAACGTGTTCTGTCCATATTGTAAGGGCACATACTTTTCGTTCCCGTTCGCGAATTTGACTTGAAAGTTATGGTACTGGTAACCACCACTCATCAGTCTGCCCACCACTCTGTAATGTACTTAGGCTGGTATTGAGTGGATTTTTTAAATTAACACTAGATTTACCAGACCTGTCAAAATGACCGGTCTTGCAAGATCATATTAAAATTCCTAGTGTGTGTAACATTTTCTTTAATTCTTCTAATCTTCTTTAATTTATAACAGAAGAATTAATTTTATGAATTTTATATTATTTTATATATATTTGTAACAAATATATACTTTTTTGGTTTTGGTAGAAATAGGTATATTTAAGCTGGTAAATCTAGTATTAAATTAATAATATATAAAAGAAACTATTTATTGTGACAACACTATTACTCAGAGATAGATCTGTTGCGATTCAATCATGGTGTACGCACGTGGGAGCTGACGGCTGATTCAGAATACCACAACGGTTTTTACATATTTTTTATTTTGATTTAATGAATGACTATATTTTTTTTTGACATAATTGTAAATATTTTTGCTATGTTAGTGCTTGCTGTGTTCACTGTGCGCAGGGCCTACAATTGGATTGTTATAATTCTTAGTGTGATATTAATTCCAAGTCTAGTTGTAGAGCCCTGTTTGTGGACACAATAAATAAATAATTTATTTATTATTGTTCTAAAGCTTTCGTAACGTTGAATTAAGAATAGTCAAAATAAATGAGGTTCGGTTATTGATTTGTTTTTTGTTATCGGTTTTTTTTTCATACAAACTAATTGTTTAGAATAATACGGGTTATTAATAACTAGCTGTTGCCCGCAACTACGTCTGCGTAATAATGAAGATGTCCTATTTAAGCGGACGTCTTCATCATAGTAAGTCCAATCTTTAATTTCAGTTCAATCAGTCGAAAATCTAAGAAGATTTATACAAACTTTCATCCTCTATTTTGTCCCCTTAGGGGTGGAATTGATCAAAATCCTTTCTTAGCGGATGCCTACGTCATAACATCTACCTGCATGCCAAATTTCAGCCCGATCCGTCCAGTGGTTTGGGCTGTGCGTTGATAGATCACTATGTCAGTCAGTCACCTTTGAGTTATATATATTTAGATAGATAGTGTTTTGTTTTATTTCAGGTAAATAATAAGAAATAATGCGGATGTTATCAAAAATAATATTGTGAGTAAATAGTTCATAATTGTATTAAATAATTTAAAAGGTTTTGTATGATTTATTATCATATTGATTTTTATTGCTTTTTTAACCTTTTACTGCTGAGGTGGATTTAATTTGACGTAAACACTGACGTGGGGGCCTCGGAGACCCGTATATATATGTGCTTATATTTAAAAATCTAGGGTTTTAGTGTTTAATATTTAGCTTCAGTGAATGTATTTAAATAAAATAAAATATTTTTTTATAATTTATTTGTATATAATTAACTATCATTTCAAAGTTCAGAAAACACTTTGTGGTGACGCAATGCTACACGTCGCGCTGCACCTTGCACCCACGCCAGTCGGTACACAGCCCGCCGCATGACACCACGTCATTCCCGCGCAACTCCATCTATTCAATAAACTTTATTCACACCTTACATCCCGTGTATAATTCACTACCACCAAACAAACTCTCCTTTACAACTTCTTGGAAAAAATCACACGAAATCATAAATCAGCAAGAATGAATTAAATTATTTTAAAAAATCAAGAAATTAACTAATTAGAGTAATTTAAAAACCCACCTCAGTAGTTAAAGGTTAAATCGACATTCCCAAATGAAGTATTCAATGAAGACATTTTACTATAAGTAAAGTGATAAAGATTAAATGATAAAAATCTTACTTAAAAATAAATTCTAAAGGTCGAATGTTTTTGTAGTCGATGTGCTTTTGTATATAAATCGTTTGTTAGAACGGTTGTTTCTTTAAAATGTCATAATAAATTATAATGTATCGGTCCAACTCCGGGAGCAGTTGCGTCATTCATATATAATAATATTTTGACAAACAATGACTATACCTATACATACATATGTAAGCGTATAAAATAATTACAATACAATATTACGAATGAATAGGACAGCCATTCTCAAAATGTGTTCCGCGGAACCCTAGGGCTAAAATACTGCAAAAAATACCTACCAAAGGGAGATTATAAGGTTACATCTAAATATTCCAACGAAATATTACATTGCAATATTATTATTCATAAATACATATAAATCAGTTTTTTATAATTATATTAAGGCTTTTTCCTTCGCCAAAAAAGTTTGAGAACCGCTGGAATAGGATATAATTTGTAATAATAGTCCGTGATTTGAACAATCAAATTAGGACTGTTACGAACTCTTATTTATTCATGTTTTTACAGTTTATAAAGAATATATTTGTCATTTTTTGATATATCTGTCTGTGGTGTATGACACACCAATCAATCTCAAAAAATTATATCACTATATAAAAACAATGTTAAAGGATTATGTTTTGTTTTTTTTAAATGAGGGTTTACGTGTGAATTAAAATATTATAATTTCTTATTGGGCTGTTCTTATTGGCAGAGTTGTCTTTAATAGACATCTGAGGCCATTAATAAAAGAAGAAGAATCTTAAAATAAATTCAAATTCTAGATTACATTGATCTTCTCGCAAGAGATCAGACATGAATTGTTTTATTATAACAGAGAAATGGGCTCCCAGGCTACATTCTCTGCTACCAGCTGTAAGCAGTAACGTCCATAACTCGAAGGCTTACACGTAGGTGCGTGGTTGGAGCATATAAAATCGCTTCATTCAATTACAATGATAGAGATCCATTCTTACTCTGATATATTAAGCAGCTATATGATTTATTTATTTGTACCTTTCTTTTGCTATTGTTCGCGAAAATAATTTTCATTTAACACTAGATTTATCATGTATTTAAATATGTCTATTTCTACCAAAAAAATATATATAATTAAAAAAATATATAATTACAGAACTTATATTACAGCGGCGTTGATATAGGTAATATAATATACTATTGTATAGGCATAGTAGAATAGAATGAATGTAATGTAAGGATAGTATGTATTATGAAGAAATATAGATTACTTCTGTAATTTTCGTGGGAGTGCACTGCACCAGCGCTCTTTAGGACGAGCCGCCTCTGCATGTGACTCATAAAGGGTACGACTAACTTTCATATTTATCATATTAAACTTCATAGTACTTATATCTTCATTACTACACGAACAAAGTCGGGGGCAACAGCTAGTGTATTTATAAAAAATCAATTACTATAAGACTTGAATTAATCAAATAACAATAATAATAAAATTATGCGTTAGTTATCTTCGAAATATTGAATCATAATATCATAGGTTACCTCGACATCCCACCTTCGATATTTAGTATGAAGTGCGTGCACACCGCACACGCCTCCGCATTTACTGTGAACACACCTTTATTATTTACATCACAATTGCTTCCCGTGTCGAGATGTAGAAAACGGTTAAGGTGTCAGCTATACTATAGCGAAGCGGGGAGCGTTTTTAATCGTTTGTTGAAGGCACATTTGCGACATCTGTCTGTGGTAAATAGAGTGTGGTCATATGCCAAGCTATTATAAAAAAATCTATAATTTAAAGGTTTTTTTAATTCACTATGATGACAAAACAAAAATAAAGATATACTGGGTTTTTTATCATCAATATTTAGAACAAACATTAACCTTTAACTACTGAGGTGGATTTAATTTCACGTAAACACTAACGTGGGGGCCTCAGAGTCCCGTATATATATATGTACTTATATTTAAAAATCTTTCGGGTTTTAGTGTTTAATAAGTATATAATATATATAGAGGGTAGTTTCTCAGTCTGCCGTCAACCATTAAAAGGCTTGGACGTATTTAGTGTTTTATTTGCAAATACGTACGCGCATATCTTACAAATTAGTTTCAGTGGATGTATCTAAATAAAAAAATATGTTTTTTATAATCTATTTGTACATAATTAATATTAACTATTATTTCAAAGTAGAAAACACTTGAGTAAAAAATCACATGAAATCATAAATCAGCAAGAATAAATAAAATTATCTTAAAAAATCAATAAATTAACTAATTAGAGTAGTCCAAAAATTTTATTTTCTGAAAACCTGAGAGGACCCCACCTCAGTAGTTAAAGGTTAAGAAATAAAATACTTGAAATAAAATGAAGAATACAACTCGCGCCGCTCCCCGCTCCGCTTATAGATATCCATAACGTATGACGTAGCACATTCACACACATTAGAGACAAGTTGTCCCTTACACCTGCGTCTTCATTCACCGCCGCGTGATGAATTGCTGTCGTGATGCAATGCCGCGTCGATGTATTCGGAATAATCTCTATAAATGTCGCTTTTAATATGCATTATATTTACTCAAGATTTTGGGATGGTCAATTATTCACTTAAACCAAAATTAGGAGGCCTGTGGGCTTATCACGAATTTAGTCTGGCTTTCGAATCGAGCTGTCACAAGTAAAACGGATCTGTTAGCAATCGGGATCATGCATTTTTACTAACGACTAACGAGCACCAGCAATCTATCAAATGAAAGAAAGATCGAGACGTTCGAAAATTAACAAAAAGTATCTGAAATATTGTAGTTCCAAATTCGCACGCGGTGGCGCTGCTCAAATTTCCATACAAAACGCTTGAAGCGAACTCGGACAAGAAAACCAGATTTCGATGTACAATTCAACTTGGGAACTGGTGTGATAATTACTATTTCAAAAATCAATCCCTTACTAATATAAATGTGAATGTGAGTTTGTTTGTTACCTTTTCGTTTTCACGCAATAACTACTTAACCGATCATCATGAAACTTTGTACACATATTTTTGGAGGTACTAGAAGTAACATAGGATAGTTTTTATTAAAACCCAAATTATTTATTACTATAGTTGTTGGCGATCGCATCCTCCTTTTGATTTTTTATAAATTATATTAAGTTTTATATAGCACGGACTCAAATATATAAAATATTACGAAATAGCAGCAATAATAGTTTCCATTTGACTATAGTTAGTATGATCTCTGATACTTATTTAATGACTCAAATGCGAGCGAAGCCGGGGGTAAAAGCTAGTATAATTATAAATTTAGCTACCTATGTCTGTCTGATCGCGCTAATAACAGAAATTATAAACATTTTACATCTCTCTATGGTTGCAGTTGTCTCCTTTCATCAAGCAAAGTAAGGTTATATGCTACAAAAAAAAAGAATTAAAATGTTCATATGCCGGCATAGTGGGAGTGTATCTTGAAGTATTTTTAAAATAAAATAAATGATCTTTCTGTTTAAAAGAACGTTTAAAACAATGACTCGTTATTTTTCCACACGATTAATTTTGTTTTTGACATTTGTTCTTTATTTTTGTTTTATTTTTAAACTAGCGGCCCGTCCCGGCTTCGTACAGGTGGATATTCACTTTTTAAATTTTAGAAAAAAGCGATAAAAGGCATTTTATTCATTTTTGTCAACCTTGGGTTACTTTATTGTAGTTTTAGTAAGGATCCTTACTTTTTTTCCTGTAATTTATATAGTCTCTATGGATTAGTGATAATGTAGCATTCGAATGGTGAAATAATTTTTGAAATCGGTCCAATAATTCGTTACAAACATACAAATCTTTCCTTTTTGTAATATTAGTATAGATTATTCATAATGATGGGATGATCGCTACCACTCACTTTGGGTCATTTGTCATCGTGGCAGTTCATTTGTGTGACATCACACCAGCAAGGTTTGTCAAACTACATATCTCTCAGTAATATTTTGAACCCTTTTTTTGCTTTAAAATAAATATTCTTTTATAAGCAACTAATAAATAACAGCTACATAATTAGACTGTAGTCCAAAACTTTATTCTAAGAAATTAAGAAAAATTTTATGTTTACCCTTAGGTATACAATAGGATGTCCAATGCCCCTATACAGCAGCTATTCTTCTACATCATATTATTATGACATTAGTATGTAAGTGGACAATCCCAGTATATAGCAGTTAAATCAAATTGATAATTATTAAATTAATAAATTTATTTCATTTGTATTTGTATTGACGAGTAAAAGCGCTCTATTGCAACTCAATTACTAAAAGTAAATAAATAAATAAATAAACATCATTCTAGAATAAAATATAATCAAGTATTTTATATTAGTGAAAAATGTATATAGGGCTTACTAAGAGGTTTTGTTCTACAAACACATTAATTGCCAAAAACAAATCGCGTATTATTATTTTTAATTAGTTAAAAATCAATCAGCCATTCTCAAAGTGGTGTTCCGCGGAACCCTAGAGCTAAAATACTGCAAAAAATACCTCTCAAAGGGAGATTATAAGGTTACATCTAAATATTACGTAATATTATATTGCGATATGATTATTCATAAATACATATAAATCAGTTTTTTATAATTATATTAAGGCTTTTTCCTTTGTTTGAAGATTGAGAACCGCTGCTATATACTATTAAGTTTTCCAAGGGACGGAAGTAGTAAATATATATATTTTTTTGTAACTACTTTTTATTATTATATTAGAACGAGAAATGCCTCAAGTTCTATCTCAGGTTCTATTGTTATGTTTATAAATGCCTTAAGAAGGAAGGAAGTTTGGCTTCAAGTTTATTATTGTGGCACGCAGGTTCTAATCCTTTGAAATTGCCTGTTTCTTGGGGACAAACGGCTTGTGAAGATCACCAAACGGTGAAAGGAGAAATTGATTTATTTTATAAATAACTAGCTTTTACCCGCGGTTTCGCTCGCATTTAAGTCATTAAATAAGTATCAGAGATCATTTCAATAGAAATGAATCAGTATGATTCCAAACAGCTGAAACTATAGTCAGTTGGAAACTATAGTAAAAAATAATAATTTTTTTAAAATAAAAAGTATCCTATGTTACTTCTAGTAGGTACCTCCAAAAATATGTATACAAAATTTCATGATGATCGATTAAGTAGTTGTTGCGTGAAAACGTAACAAACAAACTCACATTCACATTTATAATATTAGTAGGGATTAGAATTTTACGAGAACATCTCCGGCGATGTGAGAAAAGTATTTAAAGAGTGTCGTAACAGTTAGTTTATTACGAATAATAAACTAACTGTTGCATTAATTGCATTTCCGCTGTCAATTATTTGTTAATTATTAATTGGGATATAAATCCATCACTGTATAACTGTTAACACGTTTCTTTACATTTCCTATTAAAATAGAACTAACATTTTGTTCAGTATTTTTGTTGAAATAGCTTCCAAATATAGTTCTCCAATTCATGAAAAAAGAGAACTATATTTACTAGAGATGTGCCGATTATGACTTTGGCCGACTAGCCAAGCCAAGCCGATTATGGTTTAGGGGATTCCCGTGACGCTTCGTT
This sequence comes from Tineola bisselliella, assembly GCA_028551675.1. Lineage (NCBI taxonomy): Eukaryota > Metazoa > Arthropoda > Insecta > Lepidoptera > Tineidae > Tineola > Tineola bisselliella. The sequence goes on from JAPWLS010001232.1 coordinate 30,565, forward strand.
TACAGCTGATTCGCTGCAATTTCAGTCACTACTGACATGTGGACAAATATAACAAAAAAAGTTTTACAGCTCACTAGTTTGACGATAGTTTCAAATATCATCATGCAGTATTGCAATATATGTCATTAAATATTATGTTGATTTGTTTTTTAATTAAGATACTAATTTTGTTTGATAAATGTCATCAATATATTTTCTTTACAAGGAAGTAACACATACATTTTATTGAGAAATAGACACAAAGTAAGAAGCCGGAAGTCGGCGCTTTTTACCGATTAGTCGGCGACTAGTCGCCGACTACGATAGTGGCCGGATAGTCGGCTTTACCGACTAGTGGCCGACTAGTCGGAACATCTCTAATATTTACTTATTTTTGAGATAATACTACAACGAAGAATCTACACAAACAAACTATTAAAAATTGCGGTTTCTCAGATTCTACCAGTCGATTCATATAGATGTGACTATAGTCAATAGTAGATATAATTAGTTGTTTCAGGCGTTACTTTGCGGAAATCCATATTAAAGGAAATTATTCAAAATTATTTTGCTTATAATTCCCGCTACAACGTTCAGTAATTTGTCTCGACGCGTTTCGCCACTTCACGTGGCATCATTGAAGCGAAGCCGAAGCGACCGCACGTATCCTGATGAATGTTGTAGCGGGAATTATAAGCGAAATAATTTTGAATAATTTCCTTTAATAATAGATATGGAAATAGTGGAATTTGCTTTTTGACATGAGATCCACCCGAATATTCGACATTAATACATATCTCTGAGGCCATTAATAAACAGTTGCCTCTATGACTGTTGCCAATAACCCCCATGAAGTAATTAATTCCAGTTAGGAAAATAGATGTGTAACCCGGGCTGTTAGCAAATGGGAAATAGAGTGTCACTCTCGCAGGATCCGCAGTGTAGTGTGTAAATTAAGCTCGGATGCGACGTGTAACATCATCTGTCACTTTTTTATATTTTTTTCCGCCAACCCTTTTGTTCCCGGTCAGTGAGCGTTGACGAGTCGGCTGGTGTGGCCCGTGATAAATGACTTCGCTAATTTTGTAAACATTACGCGGGTTTATGTGTTAACTTTTTGAATAACATCTTTTTCGAAACCATGGAGACAATGCAAATGCTAGCCAATGGTGTCTGTCTGATATATATCAGTCGCTATTATTCTTACCAATTACTAAAGCAAGCGTCTCTTTTGCGTGCAGTATATCATCCGAATAACTAACAAATGAAAACGAGCAGAAAGAATAATACCACATTGAATACACAGAGTTATTTTTACTAAAATTTAAAGAGTGGTATGCAGACTGCTGATGGCATTAGCCTGGGGAAGTACCACCACTTTCAAGCGGAACACCCGTGAAGTGACTCTGTTAGGAGTGTGCCCTGTTAATTTGGACAGAGCAAATCCGTCTCCTCAAACCTGCATAGTGGAGTCGACTGTGGTAACAGTTGTCTATGCTCATGGACCGCACTCTAGCTTAACATCAGGCGGAGTGTGGTCATATGCTGGGTTTTCAATAAAAAAAAAAATTATCAATTGAGTTTTTACTCGAGTTATATAAGCATAAGCCATAGAATTCCAATTAGAATAGTGTAATGCAAGATAAAATACTTCCCCAGAAGATCGAATGAAGGAATGATTATAGTGTTTAAGATAGTATATAAGGATAGTAGGAGTTAAGACAAGCTAGAGTTAGGACAGTGTTGTTTGAAAGTGGTGGTACTTACTACCCCGGGACGACATACTAGGCTAATGCTAATAATTTATATGCATTAACGTGGCGTTGTGTCAAGACGTCCATAGACAATCGCGACACGACCAGAGACTATGGCGCTGCAAAGCATTGTGTTTACGGCGATATTAAAAAACCAAATGCTCGGTTCCTCTTTGTATTTATTTTGTTTCATCACTTATGCTAGGGTCGGCGCCAAACGCTCCGACGTTCTTAAACAACAGTGGCGACATCTATCCGTGAAATAAATTACTATATTCGGATAGATGGCGCCACTGGACATAATAATAACAATTAAACATACTACCCCCCAAAGACCATAGTCTTTAAACACAGCCATAAATTAATCAGACATTGGTAACATAATTAACCTACATACAGGTCTTTTTATTATACAGTTTTTTATACTTAAAGACACAACACGCGCAATCCCATCCGGTCCAGGGTGTGTTTCTGAATAACCAGTTTTCCCAATAACCACCTTGCCGAAGATAAATCATTTTCTTTTACCAAGACATTCAACATTTGTTCGAATATGAGCATCCGCGATGAGTAGCGTAGTGAAGTGTGATTTGCGAGGGATAAGTATTGGATGTTTTTGATTGTGTCCAAGTTCTGATCGTTCAAGTCGGCCTCCGACGCGAAGAATACCATCTTTATCTAGAAAAGGGTTCAATGAGGTAAGTTTAGTTCTCTTTTTTGTTTTGTTTATAATTAGTTCATTAATTTCATCGCCAAATTCTTTATACTGATATTTCTTTATAATAATTTTCAAAGCTTCATTTATGTCATGAGTGTGCAGATAGGTGCTGACTTTAATCTTATTTTTCAGGACGCGTCTACAATAGGAAACGATTCTTAACAATCGGTTTAATGACGAGAATTTTTCCCACACTGCATCATCATCCTCCTTGTTAATAGTACAGGTAAGTGAAATATTTTATTTATGGCTTGTACTGTTTCCTACGGTATTTAGTGATGTTGACGGTTGTAAAGTGTGTAACGTTATTGATTTATCCCTTTGTGAAATAACGTTACTGTTTATTTCTCCCTCTGTAGTAGCATTTGGTTCCTGAAATTGTGAATGTAGTGGATGTAATAACGAGTGATGTCTCTTGTGGCAAATGTGACAAGAGGTGGATACTTTGCAATAGCGTACAGGATGATTAGCTCCCAAACAATTGTAACATAAATTGTTTTCCCGAATGAAATTGCGCTTGTTGTCATGACTTAAATTACAAAATTTCTTACATTTACTTATTCTATGATTATCGTTACACAAACTACATTTCAATTGTGATTTATCATTATTAACAAATTTTACCGCGGTGTAACAGTGACTATTATGTTTGAATACAGGTTGTTTATGAGGCTCTAAAAATTCCAAAGATCTATATCTAGTTTCCAAAAATTCTTTAAATTGAATATAATTAGGCAAGTCATTGGATGCGGTTACTAACTCGCTGACTTTTACTTCCCATTGTTTCCTGCTTTCGGGGTCTAATTTGGAACTGACAATGTAAATGATAATTAGATCCCATGAAACCACATTGACCCCCAAGTTTTTCAAAGCGTTCAGCGTATCGGTAGTCGCATCCAATAACTGCTTGATTTGAGCTGCATTTTCGCTTATTATATGTTTTAGAGAGAAAAACCTTTTAAAAATACTGTTGGCAATAAACTGTTTATTACTGTATCTATTGTTTAATATATTCCAACACTCTATATAATTATCGTTAGTCACTGTCACATGCCGCAATAGTTGCTCAGCTTCGCCGGCCAGATGAGCTTTTAGATAATGCAACTTCTGTACATTATCTAATGTGGTGTTATTATGGATTAGTGATACGAATAAATCCCTGAAGCTAATCCATTCAGAATATAATCCCGAGAATGGTGGAATCGTAATTGGTGGTAGTTTAATTGAATCGCGATGTCGGCTATTAATTGAGGTGTCACTAGTGCTATTTAAATTTGTAGTATTATTTGAGGATTTTGATTGCATCTCTTCAATTGTATTTTTCATGAGAGCTATTAAGTCTATGTACTGTTCCTCGATTTCATCGTACACATTTTTACTTACATATTCCGATCTACTCAAATCTTCCTTACTACCGATAATTTTGTAGTGATTGTTTGTGAACTCTGACCATTTAACTTCCACCAATTGCAATCTAGAAGTGATGTGTTGAATTGACAATCGCTCCTTGGGACTTTTTTTGAAATTAATTTTTGTTTTAGTTATTTGTGTTGCTAAATGTTCTTGAATTTTTAACAATTCCATTTTTGACTTATAACAATTTTTCAAAGTCAACTATGGCCCGAATTTTCTAAGTGTTTGAAGCAGTTTTATTCCACTTATTTGAAATCGGGCATAGGTTCCCCGTCTGTCCACTTTTTTAAAAACTATTCTAAGTCCCTAAGGCTAACAACACTTATAAATATTTACAAACTAGCTAAACTAAACTACCACTGAATTTACACTAAGTCTTTAATAATTCACAGTTTACTTCCCTGCTGGCCGGTCGTCCGAAGCTTCCAGATCAACTCGTTCGCACATGTACTCTTGTCAGCAGATTGTTCCGGTCATCCATCCCGCAGCTGGTTGCTTGGTTTCCTGGTGGTGCTCCGCTTCTTGATGCAGCAGGCTCCTGCCAGCTGTGGTGGAACTCCTTGACGACGATCCGCCGCCCCTTCACAGTTCGTGGAACAAAATCCGTGACATCCGGTTTCGAAGGACCAAAATGTTTACGGCGATATTAAAAAACCAAATGCTCGGTTCATCTTGTCTTTATTCTGTTTCTTCACTTATGCTAGGGTCGGCGCCAAACGCTCCGACGTTCTTAAACAACAGTGGCGACATCTATCCGTGAAATAAATTACTATATTCGGATAGATGGCGCCACTGGACATAATAATAACAATTAAACACATGGCAAATATAAAATGTCGTTTCTTTACATGTCTTTATGTATACAATTGCTAGTTATTATTCAGCGCTCGTAGAATAATAAAATTCGTATGCAAAGAAAGCTCTCATTCCAGGCTTTTGTCTTGAAAGCATTTAAATAATTTTTCAGTATGAAAGGCTTTCGACGCAAACTTCACAATTAAAATACCAAAGTTACGACCCCATAATACGTATATTAATGATCAGTAAAGTGGTTGCTACGAATTCACTTAGCGGGGTTATAATACTGGTTATTATCCCAGTGGTAGTGTGATGGTACTAAGTATTTTTGTGTAACATCCGAGCTTTGACGAGAAGATTCCTGATAACTTAGAGGTCCATTATCCAGCAGCTATTCTTCTACGACATAGTACATTTTTTTATTTCACATGTAAGTGGACAATACTACAACATACATTAGTTAATTTTAATTGTTTGTGATTATTGTACCGAGTAAAAAAAACGATTCATGGGAACCATGTTACTAAAATAAATAAAATAAAAATACGTCATTAACAACTTCAGGAAACTTTAGGCCTAACACAAATAAGCAAATTGTATAAAACTATAATTTCTAATTATAAAAAAAACTAGGGTCCATACTAAACTAAGAATACAGGGGAGTTCCCCGCAAGTTTCAAACTAAGATGTTCGAGACTTGTTGGGAATTCCCCTGTTTTTTTTAAAATAAATTGCCATTATTAAAGTCGCACTCCTGGAATCTGGTTTATTTATATTCCGAATGTGGGAAAAATGTTCACTAGTTCAATTTATAGTTTGTACGCCAGGGTCAGAGGGTTCGTCTAGCCCCTTAGTAGCTGCGCCACTGCACACCACCCAGATCGACATGGTTGATTTCTCTCATCACGCAATCTGGTATGAAATCGCTCCGCTTATCGCTCGGTGTATGCGAAGATGTGTAATAAAGTTCTTTCGTCCGCCACAAAGGTCGAGACAGTTGTATGATAGTAAAAATTTTGATAATTGGTCTGTCCGGCGCCGAATGTTTTACGATTCGCTCGTAAATGTCAGCTGAAATTATTTGCGCGAAGCAGAAAGTTTAATAAGTTTTTTGTTTAGTGAATTTCGTTCGTGGATTTGTGTTATTTTATTTTTAGTTTTATTATCGCGTTATAGAAGTTATTGTGAGAATCATCAACCGAAACCAAATGTTTTTAACTACGTGCAGATTATAAGCATGGATTTACTACTAGTAGCAACAACACACACCAGTGTCATCACGAGTTGTCCCTGACACTACTTCAAGTGACAGCAACACTCCGTCACACTCTGCTGTCACACTTGCCTGTCACACCCGCTCTGTCATAAGATTCAACTCAGAATTTTTCATTTTAATTTTCCTTCTGCACACTGATTTGATTTCGAATAAAATTTTATTATTAGTTTGATGAAGTATTGACTTCGCTATTCGACTATAGATGGCGTTATCCAAAATGTAACACACAATTTATATACACTAATATATTCTTGTATAATAACATTTTCGTTCGTATTTTGAAATGTATGATCCACGGTGGCATTAGTAACCTTCCGGTCGGCACTCCAAAGGCTGTTTAAGTATATACCAAAGAAGGCTTAACTTGTGCCCTAGCAATAAATCAAGCTAATGTCATATTAATAACATTTAATTACCACTTTACTAACATTTACTAAAACCCCCATCTTCAAGATAATAGTTTATTTATGAAGTTAATAGGTAGAAATACTATCAACTAGCTTTTACCCGCGGCTTCGCTCGCATTTAAGTCATTAAATACGACTTTTGCTGCACGGGCCCGCGACGAAATTTTGGATAGACTAGATTTCTGCTTCCGAGGCATTTTTAAAAGATGAATATGAATTAAAATCAGTGAGTAAGATCTAAAATAATAAAGTGGTATCTAACCACAAAAATGACACCTAACCTCAAAAATTCAAATAGTTTTATACTGCATATATAAAAATGACAGACGGAAATAAAAATAAATATAGAAAAATTCCAAACAGCTGAAACTATATTCAATTGGAAACTACCTATAGTAAAAAAAATTTTTTTAATAAAAAGCTCCTATGTTACTTGTAGTA